>JADBJO010009701.1:40000-80611 GCA_016801955.1 Conus betulinus
TGTTTTTGTATGGCGGCCCAGTTATTCTCTTTTCGCTCTCGTGTCTTCTGTATTTACGAAATATTTGATGGGCCTGGATGTTAAAGCTGAACCTCAGCCATCATAACAGTGGAATGTAAGGGCTGATAGGCAAGCAAGAGAGAGAGAGTCAAACTGATTTATTGACCAGTCAACACTACTACTTCCTGTGCATGCGGAAAAGAAAATCAAAATGGTCGGATATTGCTAGAGAGGATTTCTCTTTTTAGTCTCTAGATCTTAACAAAAATGTAGAGGGGGATCTCCTTTACATCTTTAATCTTAACGACAATGTTTTAACTTGTGTAGAAGAAAAAGAAACGCCCGAAGGTGCTGGGGAGGACCCAGAGAAGCACTGTCTTCACCTGCCTTTAGAGCAGTCCTTTAATCTTTAACGACAATGTTTAACTTGTGTATATTTCAAAACGGGGCGGATTTTAAAACGAAAGGAGTTGAATGAGAGACTGGACGGTTTGAAAATCATCTTTGTTTTTCATCTGTCTGATTGATTTTGATATATGAACATCTATCCTTAGGCTCCATCACAAGAAAATGGAATTTTATGTAGATGCTGGCATCCAGTTACGCTGCAACAGACATACTCACACACTGACATGCACGTGTACCTGTCTGCTCTCTTTCTCTGTCTGTCTGTGTCTGTTTTTCTGTCTGTTTGTCTGCCTGTCTGTCTCTCTCTGTATCTATCCGTCTCATTGTCTCTGTCTGTTTGTATCTCTCGAACTCGCTCACACGCACGCATGTGTGCACGAATGCACGCACACAGGCATACACGCACACAAACATACCCGTGCGCGCGCGCACGCGCATGCACGCACGCACCCACGCACCCACATACACACGAACACACATACTTACACCCAGGTGCACATCACACACAATTGCACACACAAATAGTCGCCTGCAAGTACATGTACAAACACACATGTGCGTGAGCGCGCGCGCACGTACACACACACACACACACACACACACACACACACACACACACACACACACACACAAACACACACACTCACACACACACACACACACACACACACACACACACACACACACACACAAACTCACTCACTCACACACACATACACACACTCACTCTTCTCTCTCATGCACACGCACGCGCGCACACACGTGCGCACGCACGCACACACACACACACACACACACACACACACACACGCACACACACACTCACACACACCACACACACACACACACACACACACACACACACACACGCACGCACGCACGCACGTACGCACACACACACACACACACACACACACACACACCACGTAGGAAAAATGAAGGAGAGGGATCTTTCAGCTATCAGTGATATGACTGACGTATGACTGTGTTTCTTGTGCGGTTATATTCATATAATAGTACATAATATGTTGTATCCATAGATCACTTACAGTGTGTGAAAATGATTGTTTCATCTTTTGTGTGGATGAGTACAACCTGATTTCCTTATTACACACACACACACACACACACACACACACACACACACACACACACACACACTACACACACACACACACACACACACACACACTACACACACACACACACACACACACACACAGATAGATAGATAGAGAGGAGAGAGAGAGAGAGAGAGAGAGAGAGAGAGAGAGAGAGAGAGAGAGAGAGAGAGATGTTTGGATGATTCCTGGAGTCTTTAAACAGGTACGACAACAAACAAACAAACAAACATATATATACACGCGCGCGCAATGGTAAAAATGCCATATCTGGTGAGAGCGATCCTGGCACTGTACTATTTCGACCGACAAGAGCGCCGAACTCAAGATTTGAACCTTGGCATGCCCCCCCCGCCCCCTCCCCTCCCCCCCCCTCAACCTGCTCCTCTCCTCCTCCACCACCCCCTAGACTTCGTGGCTCTCCAAATCGTTTTTGCTATCCAACCTGACACACCAGTCGGTCTGCAAGATGTCAGGTTAGCGTCACCTCCTTCCGCTATCTCTTTCCCACGCAGCTGCCTCGTTGACAGGCACCTTGGGAGCTGATAACGAAGATCGTAATCATGGGTTACGAGTTCGACTCTGGCTTGCGTCCAAAATCATACGTTGCCATTTCTTCTCTGCCCGTGAAAGTGTTGTCGTTCTGGTGGATAGGGGTAGAGTGAGATGCATCTCCATCCCTCACTGGCGTAGGATGGTACTTCCCGTCTCTTGACGGGGTCAACGACGTGGTGGATCTGGACGTTACAAGTGAATGGAACTGACTGAACATTTACAAACTTTAAAAGGAAAAAAAAAAAAAAAACTGTTCCGACTGAGAAAAAGGGACGAACAAATTACAAGACAAAACAACACGTTTCGACCTCTTTTGCCTTCTTCTGGCAAGAGAAAAATACTCGGGACAATGAAAACGAAGAACGAGCAAACCCTTATCTTCTCAAATTCAACGCAAAATGGACTGACGCAAAATGGTCGACTGAAAGTGTCCGAGGTGCGAAGGAGTTCAGACATTCAATTTTGGGGAGAGAGGAACCATTAAGATTTTCACAAAAACAAAGAAATCTCTCAGTAGTCTGAAAAAAAAAATCATTGAATCTTTATGCTCGTTGTTGTTGTAGCTGCTGTTGTTGTTGTTGTTGCTGCTGCTGCTGCTGTTGCTGCTTCTTTTGTTGTCGTTTAAAAAAGTGTGTACCACCTGATGATAAGTCGATATGAAAAGTTCCAAAGCAACAAGTCAATAAATTTGTCATTGTGCAGTTGGGGATTTGACCCCCCAAATGTTGACATGTCCTCGAAAACGATCACACACACACACACACACACACACACACACACACACACACACCACACACACACACATATGCACACACACACATGCGCGCGCGCACACACACACACACACATAGGGTGTGTGATAGACGCACGCGCGCGCGCGCGCGTGTTTGTGTGTGTATGTGTGTGTGTGTGTGTGTGTGTGTGTGTGTGTGTGTGTGTGTGTGTGTGTGTACACAAAGATAGGTAGACAGACAGACAGACAGAACTCACAAAATCTTTATTAAATCAAGGATGGAGATTTAAGGCAGATCCTATTCTTCCTATCAGTCAGAAATATAGATAGACAGACAGACAGACAGAAAGATAGATAGATAGATAGATAGATAGATAGATAGATAGATAGATAGATAGATAGACAGGCTATCGATCGATCGATCAAATGGATAGACAATGACAATGAATCTTTATTTTACAACGGTAAAAGTATTGGCTTAGCGATTTTTCATGCTTACCGTTCCTACCGTTCCAAGCCAGCAAGAAACGATGCCACGTATGCATAAAAAGAAAAAAAAATGGTCATACAAAGACACAATAACAGCACCAGCAAGAAACAAGTACTGATAACAACAGTGAAATAATCAAATGAAAACAAGCAGTTTAAAGGACAACAAAAAACAAAAACAATTGACAACAAGGAAATAGCATATACAGATGTAGCGCTATTGTATATGGTATTTGGGAATACAAAAAGGAAGAGGGACAGGTAACGAACACAAAGGTCACACGTACACTCAAAGGTCTACAAAGATGTCGTTGTCCGGTTATTAACTTTGTGGCATCGGTTCATATTCGGTTAAAATACCGTATGTTTCCAAGGTGTGCTTGAAGATCTGTTTCAAGGTGTGCTTGAAGATCTGTTTTAGAGGTGGACATTTTCAATGTGTGTATATAGCTAGGTACTTGCGATTGTATGGTAGCCAGCTTTTCTGAATGGAAACCATTGAAGTAGAGGCTCCGTTTCGTAATGCCTCTATGAAACTTAAAAAAAAAACAAATAACAACAACAAAGAGAAAATCATGAATAGTGAAAATAAAAACAAATACATAAAGAGCCACATGAAAACGTCTGTCACATATACATACATACATATACATGCATACACATACATAACTGCATACTTATATACATGCATACTTGTATATGTCTATTTGCACACACACACACACACACATACATACACACTCACGCACGCACACAGACACACGCATATTTATCTAGCTATATATATATATATATATATATATATATATATATATATATGTGTGTGTGTGTGTGTGTGTGTGTGTGTGTGTGTGTGTATGTGTGTTGTGCGCGCGCGCGCGCGCGCGTGTGTGTGTATGTATATATATATATATATATATATATATATATATATATATATATATATATATATATATGTGTGTGTGTGTGTGTGTGTGTGTGTGTGTGTGTGTGTGTGTGTGTGTGTTTCTTTTGCGCGCCCGCGCGTGTGTTGAGTTTTTTGAAAACTCAACAAACATACTATAGTATTGCACACCAGCCTTTTACTGGTATAGCATTCTTCTTAAAATGAAAAAGGCAGAGGAGTCAAGTTACCACTTTCCGCGGTCACTGAGGAGAAATAACCAGGTTTCGAAATACCGGTATCTGACTAGGAGTTACATGTTAGTGAGTTTTCTCCCTATTGGAGACTGTCTCCCCCTTGGAGACTATAAGCTTGTTGAAGGCTCATTTTGAGAAGCATTTATTGTTCCCCATTCACCCACTCAAGCAGATACTGTTAGTTAGGCGTAATTGTCTGCCTCTGCAGATATAAATGCTTATCTCCCCCTATTTCTTCAATCTAAGACATAAGAGCAAGCTTTGTTTATAATTGAATATTTCTTGCAGTCATTGCAACACCTAGCTGCTCTGTAAGTTGCTGGAATGGTGCTGGTACTTATCTTGGAATTTATTAGTTCATTGTAATTTAGTACCTTGCAGATTCCTTCCAAGAACTGGCCCTCAGCACTTGTGTCTTAAGAGGTTATCTTTTTTATATATTTTCTACTTTTCACAAGAAAATGTAGCTTGTTTTGCTCTTTCATGATTTTCTTTTGCTTCTTAAGTGGCACCTTTGGTTAGGTTTTTGAAAACTCAACAAACATACTATGGTATTGCACACCAGCCTTTTTCTGGGATAGCATTCTTCTTAACATGAAAAAGGCAGATGAGTCAAGTTACCATTTTCCGCGGTCACTGAGGAGAAACAACCAGGTTTTCAAAATACTGGTATCTGACCAGGAGTTGCATGTTGGCGAGTTTTCTCCCTATTGGTATCTGACCAGGAGAGTTGCATGTTTCTCCCTACTGGTATCTGACCAGGAGTTGCATGTTAGTGAGTTTTCTCCCTATTGGAGACTGTCTCCCCTTTGGAGACTATAAGCTTGTTGAAGGCTCATTTTGAAAAGCATTTATTATTCCCCATTCACCCCACTCAAGCACATACTGTTAGGCGGAATTGTCTGTCTCTGCAGATATGAATGCTTGTCTCCCCCTATTTCTTAATCTAAGACACAAGAGCAAGCTTTGTTTAAAATTCAATATTTCTTGTAGTCATTGCAACACCTAGCTGCTCTGTAGTTGCTGGAACGGTGCTGGTACTTATCCTTGGAGTTTATTAGTTCATTGTTATATATATATATATATAAGAAAACTCAACGCTAAAAATGGCACTGCTCCCAGCAGCTGAAAGAGTCTGGACGATAAAACCATTACTGGATCAATATAAAATCAAGAAGTAGTCCACTCAATGCCTTCCCTCTTTTATCTTCTTCAATTTTTCGCCTTTTTCAAGGCTTCCTCAGGAATCTGCATTATCGGAAAAAAAAAACAAGAAACACCATCAGAATTCCAAAAGTAAAGACAAAATCTGTTTGCATTTATGCCTATATCACACACACACACATGATATATATTTATATTTGTTTTAAAACAAGGTATTAAAAAGGAAGTTTTAAAACTACAGAACTGTTTCGAGCGCTTGCTCTCTTCAGGATCAAGGGGTTGAGCACCTTTGAATTTTTATTAGGCTTTTTAGCAGTATTTTTGATACACACACACACACACACACACACACACACATATATAAATTCTAAACCATTGGAGAGGTAGTGAAACCCCATTCCTATCGAGTATGGTAGGCTTAAATTAAAACATATCATAAAACACATGGGAAGCGAGGGGTTCAAAAGGAAATGTAATATGCGGAAAGAATGTACTAGTGGATAGGTGAAAGTAAATAGGAGTGAGGACGATGTAGAAGAACAAGAGACAATGAGAGAGTGAGCGGGGGGGGGAGTAAGAGAGAGGAAGAGGGGGGACAGACAGGGAGACCAGAGAGTGAGTGAAAGAGGGGGGGGGGGGGGGGGGCAGAGAAAGGGGCAAGGAAAAGAGGGGGGAGGAGAAAGAGAGATAGAGAAAAGGAACGAGAGAAACAAAAAAAGAAATACCGAGAGAGAGAAAGAAAGAGAGAGAGAGAGAGGAAAAGCCAAAATAAGAATGAGGAAAACAAACACTTACATTATTTACTTTTCTTCAGCTGCTTACATTCTTGACCAAAGGAAGAAGTGTACACAGGCAAAGCAAATATGGGCGATGAATATAGTGGTCCTGAACTCCAATTCACTCTTGAAGGAACAAAAATGGGGGGAAGGTAGGGGAATGTAATGGTGATAGCGGTGCAGAGGGGGATAACACAAGAGAGAGAGAGAGAGAGAGTGGGGAGGGAGAGAGGAAGAAACGGAAAGAGATCGAGAGAGAGGATAGAGAGAGAGAGGGAGGAGAAAGAGACAGGCAGACATATTGACGACAAACAGAGAGAGAGAGAGAGAGAAACTGAGACAGAGAGAAAAAGGAGGGAAAAGAGAGGGGGTAGAAAGAAAGAGTATGAAAGTAAGAAAGGAGAGAAAAAAACTAAGAGAGAGAGAGAGAGAGAGAGAGAGAGAGAGGAGAGAGAGAGAGAGAATGGGGAGGGGGAGGGGGTGTTTTTGACAAACAGTAAGACCAACAGATGACAGACAGACCAGCGAGAGATAAAGAAAGACCAGAAAAGAAAAGGAGCACGAAAAGGAGCGGGGGGGGGGGGGGGGGGGGGGGGGGGGGGGGGGGGGGGGGGGGGGGTAAGAAAGAAGGTAAGAGAGAGAGAGAGAGAGATATATTGAGAGAGAGAATAAGAAAGATAAGAGAGAGAGAGAGAGAGAGAGAGAGAAAGAGAGAGATGAGTAGTTGAGAGAGAGAATGAGAAAAATAAGAGAGAGAGAGAGTGTGTGTATAAGAGAGAGAGAGAGAGAGAGAGAGAGAGAGAGAGAGAGAGAGAGAGAGAGAGAGAGAGAGAGAGAGAAAGTGTGCGCGTGCGTGCGTGCGTGAGAGAGAGAGAGAGAGAGGGAAAGAGAGAGAGATAGAGAGAGAGAGAGAGAGCGAAAGAGAGAGAAAGACAGAGAAAGAGAGTACGGGGGGTTATGAAAGGGTAACATAAGAGGAGGGAGGAGAAGGCATTTCACCCACAGGTATAGGACGGAGACATTTCACACACAGGTATGTGCAGTAATGGTAATACACACAGTGCTGTTGTTTTTCTTTCAGCACGAATACTCGATCCTTTCCTTGATGCAAGAATTTAAATCTTTTCTGCGATTTAGTCCTACAAAAATAGTACCAAGATTGGCCTGCCATATAATTCCCTTTGAAAAAGTTTTGTTTCTTCTTTCACTGTTTCAATGGGGCATATTGACAGGGCATATATATATAAAGGTAATTTGAACCAGATTTCTGCCGTTTTCAACCTTCACATAAGAGAAAAGAAACACTCGAAGGTGCTGGGGAGGACCCAGAGAAGCACTGTCTTCACCTGCCTTTAGAGCAGTCCTGTATCCCCCTTGGAGACCTGCGCTGTGTTGACGATGGGGTACAGGCACGCACAGGGCACTCCATTAAGATATCAAAGGACATAACTGCTCCTGAACAGAGGTAAATCGGACTACAGGATGCAAACTCATAACAGCAAAGTCTCAAGATCAGAGAAATAGCAGGACACACACAGACCAACAGACAAGGACCGGGGGCGACCAAAACTGAATGGTAGTCGAAGGCAAAAGGAAAAGCCAAAAGAGACATGATAATTCAGGAGATGAGAACAGAAGAAGACCAAAAAAAAAAAAAAAGACTCCAAAAAGCAGTCCAGCAGAGCCAGCAAGGGCAATGGACAACGTGGGCGAATGCACTCCAAAGAAGTCTCACTTGGAATGACATTTGGCACATGGCCCCTCTCAGAATCAGCTTCATTCTCTGATCTGCATATGACCTTCTGCCCCAAATGCAAACCTGGTGAAGTGGGAAAAACAGACGATCCTGCATGCCCCCTCTGCCATGAAAAACAAACAGTCGAGCAAGTCCTAAGCTCATGTAAAGTAGCCCTGGCTCAAGGAAAATACACATGGAGGCACAATCAAGTGCTCAAAGAGATTGTACAAGTAGTCTGGGTTAGTACCAACACCACAAGAGGGGAAATCAGGAGTCCAAAAGTGCCCGCATCATTCTTCACGGCAGGAGGCTGCAAATCATGGCCAAGAACAACAGTGCCACTCGGAACATGCAGGCAGACTCTGCTGGACGGGGCAGATGACTGGGAGTGCACTGCAGACTCCCAGAATGGAAGAGTCACCCAAGAGATCATCAGCAAGAGTGGCATGAGACCAGACATAGTAGTCCACTCTCAGTCAACCAAGCCGCTGATCATGATCGAGCTCACGGTACCATATGAGAACAGAATGGAGGCAGCTCAAATCTACAAGACTGAAAAGTATGCTGATTTGGCAAACAGCCTGAGGAGAGAAGGCTATCAGGGTTAAAGTCCTCACTGCAGAAATTGGAGCTAGGGGGGTTGTAGGAACGTCTGCATACAGCCTCATGAAACAGCTCTCAGTTGCAGGAAAAAAAATAGAGCCCTGAAAGCAATGGCAGAAGCGGCAGAGAGGTGTTCAAGCTGTATCTGGTCAAGGAGGAACAAAAGTGAAGTTCATAAGGCTTAACTTTCCTACAAATATCCTACAAATGTCCCAGTGGCTCAGTGGTCAGAGCGCGAGTCATAAAGTGGAAAATGAACATGTCCAGAGGGTCATGGGTTCGATCCCAGCCATGGCCCGTCCCAAGAAGGGGGAAAAAAAGGGGGCAGCGGAGGACATCCGGAGTCATGAACCGGGTGTGGCCCAGCCCCCCTAGAGTGTCAAGAGATACGGGCCGAAACATTTGCTTGAAGGGGGCTTCTCTTCTGAGGACTCTCTGCTGCTACGCTCTCCACGAGTTTCTTTCTACATTGATCTACTGTTTCAATGATCTTTTCATCGCAATTGAAGAATAGTGGTACCTTTGGGTCTGATTTGGTGAATACAATGACCTTTGTTTTCTCTGTGTTTATTTTCATTCCCCAGTCTAAACAGTAGTTGTGTAACTGGTTTTAATTTTACACTTAAGTCCCTGTTTTGCAGTCGAGAGGATAGCCAAATCGTCTGCATATTAAAAAACAAGGAAATTCGACTTATTCTAGATCGGAAGTTTTTGAGGAATCATGGTCTCCCAGATATCCGACAATGTCATTTATGAATATGTTAAATAAGGTGGGGCTAAAGGTATTGACTAGGGAGGCACCTTTTTGTATTAATATTTCCCCAAGTGAAACCAGACTGGCTTCTTGTACAACTGTAGCCCCGTTGTACATGTCCTGTATCATTTGGTAGCATTTACCAGTTATTCCCACTTGTATCATTTTCAACAGTAGAGCTTCTTACCATATATTATCAAATGCTTTGCTGAAGTCAACAAACAGCAGTAAAACCTTATAGTTCTGTCTTTTAGTACCTTATCAACTAGTTTTGACAATATGAATATTTGATCAGTGGTCTGTGATCCCTTTCTGAACCCTGCTTGCTCCTTGGTAAGAGGTGGTTTGCATCAAGATAATTCATTATCCTTTCATTTATTATGTTGCAAAAACACTTTTTCGAAGCGACCTATTAAAAGTTATGCCTCTGTAATTGTTGGGGTTGGATTGGCCGCCTGACTTACAGACTGGGGCTGTGATTCCCGTTTTCCAGAGGTGCAGGTATTTTTCTGATTTTAAAATTAAATAAATGCGTCTTTCAGAAGAGGAGCAATTTCAGGCAACATTGCTTTAAGCATTTCGTTTCTGATGCCATCTTTGCCTGGCGATTTTTTTATTTTTCAGCTTTCTGACCGCGTTCTTTTACTTCCGTTTCTAATATTTCATAATCTAACTCTGAATCCCAGAGGGGCAATTATTTAACATCTTAAATGCTGTTAACATGCATCAACTATTTGTTTACGTTTTTCTGCGATCTTAAGTTTCTCTCCTCTTAGTGTTTTATGATGTTAAAACCATGAAATTTTGTTCGCGCTAAGATAATTTCTTGACCATAAATTTCGTGATCGTATATGTTTGCACTTCTTGCATGGATTTCCATATAGAATTGGGATCAGTTTTCAGGGCTTCATTTAGGGAATTAAGGAGTTTGTCACGATGTTTTCTTGGTTTTCTTTAAAAAGTCGTTTATATATATTACATTGTGAAATCATTTTTGCCTGAGTTGTTTGTTTTGGGGGGTTCTGTTGAAGGCGTTCAGGAGTAATCTTATCTCTCTTTCTTTGGGAATGACAGTCTTTGTCAAACCACTTCTTTCTACGTCTAGATTTTTTCCCTATCCATCTTTGTTTTAAGCACCATCTTTGCTGTGGTTGAAAATTTATTCGTTACCTGTTCAATTGTCGTATTTACGTCGATGTGATGTTCACTTGTTGCAAGTTGTGTTACAATGTCGGTCTTGATTTCTTGAATCATGGTGGGTATGTTGGGCACTTTAGAGGTTGCTGCTACTTTTTCGGCAGACTGTGTGTGTGTGTGTGTGTGTGTGTGTGTGTGTGTGTGTGTGTGTGTGTAAGCCTATACGAGCAAGGTGCTTAGCCGGTCCAGAAAAGTTGTTCCACTTTGTGCTGATAGGAAAGGTTTGTCTTTCCATCCCTCTTCTTCTTCTTCTTCTTCTTCTGACCTTTATTCTCTTTTCTTCTCACACTAGCTGAGCTTCAGCTATTTACGACAACATGATTAATGATGAGATTTAAACATTATTCGGAATAAATTACAGTGCCAAAAAGCTCTGCCCACCACCACACCCTTCCCTCCACCATAAAACAATAAACGGCATAAGACACAGAGGTTCATCACAAAAATCCCACATTATTCAAACTTTGTAACACAGAAATTGCATATAACACCATTTCTTTAAAATGAATGATAATTAACCGTTGCACCAATCTCTCATATTCTTGATATATCCAAATGCAGTGTCAAAACTTTAAAAAGGTGGAGGGAGAAAAAACAAAATGCAAACACAAATATAATGACATTCCATCATTATCTTGGATGTGAAAAAAGAGGAGTAGTATATGGGGGGGGGGGAGCGGATGTTACCTGTCCAGAGAAAAAGCATATTCTGTAAAAAAAGCTCAAACAGGGTTACTTGCAACACTACATCACCTTTAATACCGCAGTTTCGGAAAAAAAAAAAAAAAAAAAAAAAAAAAAAGGATTCAAAAATCACATTAATTTTCATACAAGACTGCCAGAGAGAGAGAGAGAGAGAGAGAGAGAGAGAGAGAGAGAGAGAGAGAAGAGAGAGAGAGAGAGAGAGAGAGGAAGGAAGGCTCGTCTAAGATCTTAAAAAGTCATACAACACACTTTCCATTTGAAAAGAACCGTACCATGGGGTAAAATGAACTGTGGAAGTTTAGAGGAAAGAAAATAGTTTATGTGTATCCATTCATATAACAGCAGCAAATTCCACCAACATTTCCCAACACAAAGATATCCAAACATTACCACCACCCAGACCCAGACACACACACTGGAGTGAAAGCAGGAATCATGGTTAAATTAATTCAGGAATTACATGCAAAATGGCAAAAGCGTTTGAAGGTCTAAGAAGACAGATGAAGGACATGCAGATGAATGTTCTTGGAGGGAACCTCAAGGAAAGTGAAACAGGCAAAACGAAACCGTGATAAAAATTGATGAAGCGGGGGAAAACTAGATGAAGGGGGAAAAAAAAAGCTTAACGACAGTGAGCTTCATTTCCATGAAAATGAACAGCTTGAGGAAAATGAAAGAGACAATGTTTAATTCTGCAAAAATTCTAAATAACAGACTTGTATTCAACCACACTTTAAACTGGTGTTCGACTTTGCAAAAAAAAAAAAAAAAAACTAAAAAAACCCAACAAAACAAACTTCCTAAGCCTCTGTTAAATGAAGACATACTTTCTCAATAGTTCCAACAATCAAGAAATGAATAACAATGCTTTTTTTTGTTACCCTTAGCCGCTCAAGCCCAAGTGTATGGCTCCCAGTCACCGAGACAGTGTCTTCTTCTTTCTCTCTTCAAGTGCTCATGATCATGATCAGTCTGTTGATTATTTCGGATCCTACGTGGAAAAGAAGGGGTTCGCTATTGTTCTGGAATACACGGGAATGTGTCAAGTCCATTGTCAGTTTTCTTGGAGGCAGTGATAAGTGATAATGGAGGGTGGAGGGGGGTGAGGGGCGAGGGGGGGTGGGAGTGGTGAGGGTGGAGAATGAGTTTGGTCATTGCATTGTTCAGATCGACTATGTGGATAATTTCACCAGTAGGCACCGGTTGGTAGCAGAGACCGATTTCGGTGAGTTTGATCAGGGCAGACACGCCAGCCGCTGTCTGCCCCTACAGAACGATCGCCTGGGCAGGCGATCTTCTCTCACGTGGCTTAGGCTCGGCCATGTCTTTTCTTCTTCTTCTTTTTTTTTTTTTTTTTTTTTTTTTTTTTTGGGGGGGGGGGGGGGGGGAGGGAGGG
Organism: Conus betulinus; assembly: GCA_016801955.1. NCBI lineage: Eukaryota > Metazoa > Mollusca > Gastropoda > Neogastropoda > Conidae > Conus > Conus betulinus. The sequence goes on from JADBJO010009701.1 coordinate 52,780, forward strand.
GCGAGTTTGGGAGTGGCAAAGGGGTTGAGGGGAGAAGGGGAAGCTAGATCTATTTCAGAAATTCTTAAAAGTTCTTGCGGCTGGACAAAACCTACACTAACATGGTAAGAAAGAGGAGACACTTCACTCCTACTTTCTCTCAGAAGACATTGTCACCTCGAGTTGGTTCATGGCACATTTGCTCTAGGCCAAGGTCGCTTAACATGTCCACAAAGTGATTGTGAAGCCAGAATAGGCTGGTTGTGTCCTGAGGCTCATCAATGGCCAGTCCCAGCTAGGGAGGTTGAAGTAACCACCTAAGAGTAGGTGTGTATTAGTTTGACCTGCAGTTCTCAGAGTAATCCCACACTGCAGTCAACTAGATTCATCAGCTACATTGGGTCTGTAGAAAGCTCCAACATAGAGTGTTTTTTGCATCCGTTCAACTTCACTTTTGCCCAAACACATTTTTGTAAAGGTCACAGCCAAAAAGTTGTGTGTTGGTGATGGACGCCTCCAGCCATGTCTCTGTGCCAATGATATCTGGCTTGACGCTGCTGATCAGATTTGAAAGTTCAACTCACTCTCCATCAGCTGACTGAAAGTTTATGTTAACCAATCTTGAGGGTCTTTCTTTACATTTGGTCTGGTGACTAGCTTGGGTAGGTGTAGAAGCATTTCATGGCTTGGTGTTCAGCTCTGTGGGGAGTTCCACATTCCGAGTCAAGAGACTGGTTTGAAGAGATTAAATTATCACACCAGTCAAAGTTATGGGGGTAAAAATAAAAAAAAATAAAAAAAGATGTGAAGCATATAAACATACTCCCAGTTTATCTTCAATACACGTGTACATGTCAAGAGCATGTTTACTATGAAAATACCCATGATCTACCAGTCCCTCATATTTCTAGAGTTTTTTAGTATAGACCCTACGTCAAATACAGCACATTCATAGATGTTTGTCAAAAAAAAAAAAAACCATCACAATCAAACATGCGTCACAATGAATTTCGTCACTGAGATTCCACAAAGAAGAAAAAACCGTGTTGGGCCGTTATAGCCGTTACTGTTAGTAAACGGCTATTCTGGTAAAATAAAATATTGGCATTGATAGGTTTAGGCAGTGGCTTTTTATGCAACGTGTATGGATGGCTTCGTGGATGGATCTGTTATAGACAGTAAGGCCGAGGCTCCTTACGAGTTTCGTAACGCTGGCATTTGAATCATAAACCAAGATCCGGTGATCATGTTCGTAGTGGGGCAGAGCAAAAAGCAAGAGCTTGCTAGAGCGCCATACGCAAGGAACAAATGCATTACAAAACAACTTTTGTTGTAATTTGTTTTTGTTCCGTTCATTTGCCAGTCTTATAACTCTTCTGCTCCAGTAACGCCAGTTTTAAAACTGGCATTCATGAAGGGTGTGTGTGTGTGTGTGTGTGTGTGTGTGTGTGTGTGTGTTTCAATCGCTTGCTGTTCAGTTACCAAATGAGTGAGAAATCCGATATTATCACACACACACACACACACACACACAAATAAAAAGAAGGGGAAAAAGAGCCGAGGAAAGAAAGAACAAGTTAGCTGCGGAGTCGCGGACGGTTTGGTGCATCTGTGACACAGAAAAATATCAAGAGAAATGCAACGGCTTTGGGGGGGGGGGGGGGGGGGGGGGGGGGGTAGTTTGATGCTAACGGTTTTGGCGTATCTTTAATAATTTTTTGTAAGGCGAGAGATACAATTGATTCTGGGAGGACTAGTATGGTGTTAACTGTTTTTGTGTGCCCGTGTCAGTCTTGGGGCAAAAAAAAAAGACATCAAGAGATACACGATGGATTCGGGCAGGAACTGTATCTACGTCCGACTGTCTTCACAAGTTGACGACTATTGTTTTTGTTTTGGTGTTACAGTTTTGTAGACTTCTCCAGTATTACTTGTAGCGTCCACCAGAAGGATCTGATTTCTTTACATAGATGTTTTCTACGACGTTGTTACTCATGCATGTTGTTGTGAATTCTTGTCCTGAGTGGTGCGTCGCAACTCCGCAAGATCAGTAAACGTGTGTATCTAATTCTAGTTGAGGAGAAATTGAGAGAAAGCTGTTAAACAAAACCTTAGACCATAATCCATAGCTATTTGTCTGTGGTTTATTTCCTTTTTTTTCTCATCGAGCAAAGTTGAGGATACGGCTTAGAATTCCCCACCCCCCACCTCACCTTCAACTTCTTTGACTGATTTTAGTCCTGCATTACTCTTCACTCAGTGTTTTATTTTGGTGGCACTTTCGTCATAAGCAGAAGGCTCTGGTTGTTTTTTGTTTGTTTGTTTGTCTTGTTTGCTTGTTTAGTAGAAACCTTGCTCAACAGCAAGTATTCAATCAAGCTTCAGTCTCTGAACAGTGTGTTCTGAAGAGCTTGAGGCGGACAGAATGAACCCTCGAGTTGGGGCCAAACAGCTGTACTTGTTGGTTCTGTGGCCTCCTCTTCAAAAGGAACAATACACATACACAGCACAAGCTGGAGTGGGATTCCAACATGTACCCTCAACCTCTTGCCCCTTTAAATGCAATCATATCAATTTTAAGGTCATTAACTTTCATCAAGATAGATTTACAATTTTTTTTTCATTGTGGAAGCTAAGATTCTAGACCCTTGATGAACAATCATATGTAAATTAATTTCAATGTATTCAATGAATTCAAAACAACTATCGTATATTACTTATTATTAGGCTAACATTTTGAATGAGTTAAAAACAGATATTTTAAATCAATCTGTTTACATACATTCAATAAATCAAAAAAAAGCTATTGCATATCAATCTACTTACATATTACTCAGTGGGATTAAACACAAGATGTTGTGGGTTACTACATGCTTCTTTGGGCTGGGATCTCTCTTGCTCAAAAACTATATATCATCAACAGAGATTAAATATATATGAATATATTTCATGCACATGGTTTGTAGCAGAAGCTTGTTCAACAACCCCCCCCCCCCTCTCTCTCTAAATTGCATGCCATCAAAAAAGACAAAATATACATATATACATCAATACATTAAACATTTCACATAAATATAGCAATGCTTTCTACAAAGTAGGTAAATACATGAACGTGATCCTGTTTGATTGCTAAACAATGCATGCGCGTGCATGTGTGTGTGTGTGTGTGTGTGTGTGTGTGTGAACCCATGCATGTATGCACCAAGTTAGCAATAGAATTGGTAATTGGGCTGAAATCTAATTCTTTTATCAAATAGTGGGACAAACAAGAACACCTCATCTGAATGCATTTCTCGACTTCGGTGGGAAAAAATACAAAGTGCCATTTCACTAATCATGCCTTCCTCCCTCACCCATGAGTAGTGATATACACTCACATCATCGTTAAAAAACAAACTAGATGTACACTTACAGCCTACAATCACACCATCACAATTTTACACCATCAATGCACATTCTAGTAGTTCAATCACTTTGTTTGAAATCCCTGCGCCATTGATATCTCATCATTTGTAACGTGGGAAAACAATGTCAAGACCAATATCAGAACACACACACACACACACACACACACACACACACACACACACACACACACACTTTCACTTGACAACAAAATATTGAATAAAAATTGTAAAATATACATCTTCACAGTGATTCTCTTCATATGCCATGGGGGAGAGAGAGAGAGAGAGAGAGAGAGAGAGAGAGAGAGAGAGAGAGAGAGAGAGAGAGAGAGAGAGGAGAGAGAGAGAGAGAGAGCGAGAGACTATGCATTTTAGATGAACCACAGATTAATGACTGTGACAAAATTTAAAATCATTTGTTTTACTTCAGAATGAAGCTTTGAGTAACTTTTCACTCTGCATGTTATGAATCAAGCTTTCTGCAATTCATAACATCTACATACTTTGTAAAACAAACTTGCTGTGATTTGTCACTCAGCCTGATATGAAGTAAACTTTCAGTTTTCATAGCTCAGCATGTTAAGATTTGTCTCACTGCGTAAATGTGTGGCTGTGTAAAACAGAGTACTGTTTAAAGTGTTGTCCACATAATACATAAAGAGCAATAGGATGGGTCTTCAGATGATTTTGCAGGTTGATTTGCACGTTCAGGGGCCTGACTGACACAGTGATGATGGACAAAATCTGTTTGATGCTAACCAGGAAATATTTTATAAATCAATGAAATAAATCATACCAGTTCCAAGCCTTTGTCCATCGACAGCTATGTCAGTTGTGTGGACGGTGTCCTGACTGGCATTAGGTTCCAGCCATGTATTTTCTGATGTGAGAGCCAAGCTGCACAAACTGTTTGTGACATCACACAAACACACAGGAAAAAAAAGAGAATGGTGATGAACATATTGGTACAAATGTTGACGATAGTTGACTGCAAATTCTTTCATGTGTCTTTTATGAGATTACAATAAGAAAAAAAGAAAACAAAAACAAAAAGAAAAAAGAGGAGATTGGGTGGGAGACTGATTCTCCCAAATCCCACCAAAGATGGGGAGAGGCAGTTTGAATTTATTTCATGATTCGCACCTGTCAAAATCATACTTTACCGGTTTGGTATTGCGCTTACTGTATCAAGTTTAAAGGGTGAACAACATCGCATCAATCCTCATGATCTTTTTATCAAAACTGGATTTCATTTTAAAACATCAGTGCAGTTTCTGTAATTCTCAACCGAGTAACACCATGCGTTCAAAAGATCTTTTCAAATAAATACTTAAAAACGTAATGACTAGACAGCTGTGTAATTCTCAACAGGTAGTATTGAGCATGATCTTATGAATAAACACTAAGGAATGCAATGGCTAAAACAGACAAGATAATGATGGAGAGTCACAGCTGTTGAACAAAAACAAATGTTTGTGTGTTGGATGTCTTTCATAATAAAGTCTCAGTATGTCAACTAAATGAAATATTTTATGTCGTGTCTACAGGAATGTTTTATGAATACCATATACACTGACAACAATGAACACTTTTCTCAGGTTGCTTAAATACATAAATGATTATCCAGTTCGTCTTGTTTTGTCAGAAGATACTTCAGCACGAGTAGAATTCAAATCGCAGTGCTGCGATGGTGAATCCCCAAATCATCCAATATCTCAGGGCACTGTTGAATATCATGACAAAACCAATGCTCTTTTGTTTCATCCTGCTTTCTATAAACCTTCCTGCTACTTTTTGCCCATACATTTCTTTCCTGAGCCCTCACATTCTCTATTCCAATCAACAAACACTTCATGTCTGCAAACTTGTGCAATCTATCAAATCTCGGTCTATTAGATGTTTGCGCAAGATCAATATGGACAATTTGTCAGCAGACATTAGAAAAGATTTATTTGCTAATGTGTCACACCTTGAGTTTAAGTGTCGGTCTGAGAAGTCTGTAGGATAAGCATGTGTGTGTGTGTCAGCTATAAGGTGTGCCAGTGCATCTCCATCTCTTGGTATGACATCAGTGCTGATCAGCTAAATGAGCTAAAGCCTGAGCAACAAGAGGGTAGAATGCCATGGCGTTCCTCACTTTTGTCTTTTCACAGAGAAATATACAACAGCGCAATACAGAAAGTTGCTGACAATGTTGAAGATAAGAACACCCTACTTGGCAAAGCTAAAACTCCATTCCTACCTTCAGCATACCTTGTCAGGGAACTTTCTAACTTGTTCAATGTTTTTTTTTTTTCTTTTCTTTTTTAAAGGAACAAGATCCTTTCCATCCACAGTTCTTTCATCCTTGTGACACTGGTCATGCAAATACTTTTTCTGGTTCTGCCTTTCTTGCCCTCTCCCTGTTTCTGGAGAGCATCAACTGTCTGAGTTGTCTCCTCATAAGACCTGTGAGGTCAGCCCTATTCCAACTAAACTTCGTTTCCAAAAAATCTTGATCCTTTTCTACCCCCTGATACCAATAATCTGAACAAATCTCTTGTATCAGGCATAGTTCCTTCAGACTGCAAAACTGCCGATGTCCAACCCATACTCAAAAAGTCCATTACTTGAAATTAACAAACTGAAAGATTACAGACCGGTTTCAAACCTGCCCTTCCTGTCAAAATTCCTGGGAAAGTTCATTCTCAACCAGCAAACTTGTGTGCTCAAAAGTCACTCAGTGCTCACCGGTTTGCTTGCAGGTCTGGGCCAAAGCAGTGAGGCCATCCTCTGTCGTATTCTCCATGAAATTCTTACTCCATTAGTCAAAGAAAAAGTTCTGTTCTTAAAACTGTTGGACTTGCCTCCTGCCTGTGATACAACATATGGAGTTTTCTGTTTCTGTCCTTTGTATATGTCCTTGTGTGTTGCGTAAGTTTGGGAGCAGGGGTGTGCACATGTGTGTGAGTGGGTGTAAATGAGAGAGATCGAGAAAGTTAAAGGAGTGTGAGTGTGTGTGTATGCGTAAGCCAGTGTGCATGAAAATATATCTTGCAAGAGCAACGCAGTAACAGCTGGTTTGAATCGGTCTTCACCACTCGACACCCTCAACCAAAAACTGTCGGATCATTTCCGGGCAGTCTGGGTCGAAGCCCACAACATCCAGCATGTAAATGTCATTGGGATCGGCAATACTGAACTGGCAATTCATCATTCCCACAACCACCAGCTTGGCCGTGGGAATGTTCATAGTATCCCGATACTTCTGCAAGGCTGCGTATGGAGGGATCCTGTGGTAGTTGGTCTCGCAGTCGGTGTAGATGATGAAGGCGTCATACTCTTTCCGATGCTTGCGAGCCCAGGTCATCGGCTTGCTGCAGTCGGTGGCTCCATAACCCAGGCTGGATGTGTCATCAACCAGCTGTTTCATGGTCTTGGTGGTGTCTTTGAACATCTCCAAGGGGATCAGGTGTTGGTGGAATCCCCACAACATCGCATGCAGGCTCCCGCTGCCAGACACACATACAGCCAGAATGTTAGATGTCGTGGCTTTCTTCTTTTCTTTCTTTCTATTTTTTTCTTTTCTTCTCTCTCCCCCCCCCCCCTCCCCTTCCTCCTCTCCCAATTTGGAAGACATGGGAGGGAAAACAGATGGGAGGGAAGGGGGAGGGGGAGAGGGGACATCATTGAAACAAATGTAGGTGTGTAGGCAGACACAGATATATGGACAATTAAACAGAGAGGGGGCAGGGGAGTGGGGGGGCGGGGGGGAGGGCAGGTGCAGGTTAACAATTCCTCCTTTATTTAGACAACAACTGTGCAAAGATTTGTAAGGAGACACACTCAGGGATGGGAAAAACAGATAAACAATAAAAAAAAAAAAAAAAAAAAAAAAAAATAGTGGTGAAGAATGTAGAAGAGTTTGTAGATCTTTCTCTAGTAGCATATGTGACCCATCGAAGTCTGTTTCGTGAACAGAACCATTCGTGTGATCTGACCACAGTCCACTAATCAGAGTTACCCAGCAAAGATTTTACTTTCTTTTTGCATATTCTCTCATTCACTGAGCTTGGCGAAACAAACTGTAAATTGTCAACTTTAAACGAAAAGCTATCAGTTTGATTAAAAAAAAAAAAAAAAAACCCAACTGAATGGCACTGTGACTGAGTAAAGTTTACATACATTTAATTATTTCACTTATTTTTGCATACTGGATGCTGGTTTCAACATTTAACTGTGGTTTCAAGATTTCAGTCAGTGGCTTTGTTCTTTCCCTTCCCCCTTCCCATACTTTTTTAATCAGTATGTTCTCAATGACAAACAAGAAAGGGACAATTTTTATCACAATGCTGGTATGAGAAAATACAAAAGAACACTAACTGGTGATAACGAAAGCATTTATCCTTTTCAGCCAAAGACGCTGGCCTTCAGCTAAACACAAGGTTCTTGCCTCAACAGTATGTTGCATGAAAACAAACACAAAAAAAAAAACAAAAACAGCAAACTATAGGATACAACAATGTACATTACACAATTGCATCCCCCCCCTTCATCTCTCTCTCTCTCTCTCTCTTTCTCTCTCTCTCACACACACACACACACACACACACAAATGGCCAAACTCATGTATACAAAAGTTAATACCTACCCCTCTGCCCCCCACCTGTCCTTCACTCGGACATATAAACACAAACACATCAAAACACATGAAGTTTTCCTCCGCTCTTTCTCTCTGAAATCCCTTCTTGACCTCATGCCCTTCACCACTACTCCTCCTCCCTTCCCTCCACATCTTCCTCCCCCCTGAGACCTCTCTTTCCCTCCTTTTCAGACACACACTTGGAGCTTGCACATTTTCTCCCATCTCTCCCTCCTTGACCCTCGCCTCCATGCTCAGTCCCAGCTAAAAAAGACGCTCTCAGCTCCAACATTCAGCCTTACCATCATAGGGACTATGGCCATAACAAATGGCTGCCTATACCCTCCATCCCAGTCACCACACTTTACAACATTCGGCCTTACCATCACACAAAGATGCTTACACTAAAAGGGGTAGGGGTAGGGGCTGCTGGAAGTGGGCTCATGTTTCACCACTGTTCCATCCAGACATGGTTGCAATCTCAACATTGTCGTAAATAGAAGGTAAGGTAAGGTAAGGTAAGGTAAGGTAATGTTGCTTATAGCCCAGCTGACCGCAAAGGGTCATATATCAGGGCTGTCACCACATTAAAATCAACTCACAAGTCATTCATTCACACAATTCTTTAAAATATGTCTTCTATTCCAAAATTTGGTTAAAAATCTTTCCACTATAAAATCTCAGATCCGATGAAAAATGTTAATCTAGGAACAGTAAACAATGTACAAAATATGGTAACTCTCACTCCCAGGATGACATGATCACAGGCCCTTCACTCCCATGATGAAATGATTACAGGCCCTTCACTCCCAGGATGAAATGATTACAGGCCCTTCACTCCCATGATGAAATGATTACAGGCCCTTCACTCCCAGGATGAAATGATTACAGGCCCTTCACTCCCAGGATGAAATGATTACAGGCCCTTCATTCCCATGATGAAATGATTACAGGCCCTTCACTCCCAGGATGTAATGATTACAGGCCCTTCATTCCCATGATGAAATGATTACAGGCCTGGTTACCATTGATTGTATTGTTTTCTAGCAGAGGCAAGGTTTTTTTTTTTTTTTCCTTGGTCACTGAGATCTGGCTCTCATCTCCATCACTCCCACACATTTTGATTTCGTTGCTACATACAGCTAGTAATCCTTTCTGCTGAGTTCACTTTCTCTTTGGCTTTGGTTTGGTCTTTTCTATAGCTGGATATAATATACATATGTGCATAGTGTCTGGAAAACAACTTGCCATGCTATAGAAATTGTCCATCTGTGACAAACAGCCTTTTCTTTCTTTCTTTTTTTTTTTCAGTAACATGTGATCAACGGCCTTATTTTATGGAACAGATTTTGCTTTGCTCAGTAACAAATACAGTTATTCCAGGGCAGAGGACAAGTCTGTTCATAAATACTATGACCATCACAGTAGCCACCAACACACTCAGTCCCCAGTAAACATCACCTTCCTCTGGCATGCAAAATTCATGTTGCCCCCCCCCCCCCCCCCCTCCCATTTCAGACTTTTTGGGGCAGGTGGGGGTGGGGTATGTTCATCATTTTAACATCTTAATATTCTGAGAAAGCTCGCAAAAAGTGAAGTGTGGACTCCTGTACATCACTTTATGAAGAGTGCTCTGACACATGACCGAAGATGCATCCTCACCGACCCCCTCTCTTATACTCCCTCCGTTTTACAAAGTTGTTGTGAAAGAAAGGAAAGACTGTCCAATCTGCCCATACCCCTTCATTATTTTAGAGTACGCCTATATATGACAGTAGTTGCACCTGACACCCACCCCACTCTCTTATACTCGCTGTTTTGTACAAAGTTGTGAAAGAAAGGAAAGACTGTCCCATCTGCCATACCCCTTCATTCCCCCGATTATTTTAGATTATGCCTATATTCGACAGTAGTTGCACCTCACACCCACAACTCTCTCTTATTCTCCCTGCTTTCTATTAAGTTGATGAGAAAGAAAGGAAAGACTGTCCCATCCACCCGAACCCCCTTCATTCCCCTGATCATTTTCGAACATTTCAGCTTGGCTTTGATTACACACGTCTTTCACCCCCAACTCTCAGCCTTACCTTTATGGTCACCATCGCCATGACCGTAGCTGCCTCACGCATGGTGATTGGATGGTCACCCAGATTCCCACTCATTGAACCGGAGATGTCCAAGGCGATGAGGATCCTTTTATTGGTGGATCTACCAGACCAAAGCTGGCATAGAAGGCCTCCTCCAGAGCTTCCACAATTTTTGGATCAGGCTGTAATACAAAAAGAAACAGATGTCTGAACATGATGACCCCTCGCAATGTCTGAACCTGATGACCCCTCGCAATGTCCTGCACATTGTACAACTTCACTGTGGTAAGTATGTAACTAATGCTCACTTCTTTTTTTTCACTCACTGATATATTTCATGATTACTATAACCTTTTTTGTTGATTCACTGGCTTCATATTGTTGTAAAAAGTATGAACAAGATGGATGAAGAAAGGCAAAAAATTTGACAAAATAAAACGTTGATCATGCAACATTAGGAATCCCACCTCCACCCCACTTCCCAAGTCCTCTATTTTGGTGGTGAGAGCAAAGGTGTTTAAGGTGCCAGCTTATCTTACTGCCAGCTTAAAAAAATTATTTCAATGTTGGCATCTCGAGAGGCAAGACCTGCTACAACAGAGAAAGGCAATATTTAATAAACTGGAAAGATGCAGCCTCCTCATTATCAAAGGCAAGAAAAAAATGGGAAATGTTCCTGATGCCACCGCTTACTAGGAGCAAACTTTTTTTCAGCAAAAACTTTTTTTCAGCAAATGCCCTGTTACATCAGCACAGCAACAGTGGAACTGCTAAGATAGGGTGTGTGAGGGAAGGCCCCATGGGATGAACAGAAGGCAGGGGTGGCAGGAGAGGGAAGCAGTGGGCAAAATAGGGGGCGTGTGGGATGTGTGCAAGGGTGGTGGAAATACTGTCAACAATATGCAAGAGTTGAGTAAAATACAAAAGAGAATGATTTCAAGAAAGAAAGGAAAAAAAATCCCAGCATTCAGACCAAAGCACCAGGGATTTGCTGTTGGGAGTATTTCTCGTCTAAGATTTGAGCGCCTTTCAGAAAAACGATTTTTTTTTCTTTTTCATCTTCTGTGTGTGTGTGTGTGTGTGTGTGTGTGTGTGTGTGTGTGTGTGTGTGTGTGTGTGTGTGTGTGTGTGTGTGTGTGTGTGTGTGTGTGTGTGTGTGTGTGTGTGTGTGTGTGTGTGTATGTGTGTGTGTGTGTGTGTGTGTGTGTATGTGTGTGTGTGTGTGTGTGTGTGTGTGTGTGTGTGTGTGTGTGTATGTGTGTGTGTGTGTATGTGTGTGTGTGTGTGTGTGTGTGTGTGTGTGTCTGTGTGTGTGCGATCTTCTGCACCACTTTAGTGGGATTACTCCTGAGCCCCTCTTTCCTCCTGTCCGTCTATAGCGACACCCCAGTTTGTGCCATCACAACCCTGACACCAGCAAACAACAGGAGGAGTCATCATCAACTTGTCATGAGCCAACTAGCAAGAGGAGAAGCTGCACTGCTGCTGAGTTACTCTGGTGGTGTTCAGTGGTGCCTGTTCTGATCTTACATATGCAGGACACCACCTATGAATGCTCTTTTTTTCTTTTTTTGTTTTTGCTGTCCCATCTTCTGTTCCACCCAAGTGGCACTGTACCCACGCTGCTCATTCTGAATCCCTGTCCACAGCCACAGCTCAGCCCAGTCAGTCCCGCCACAGCCCCACCACCGGCAACCCACAGGAAGCAGTCAATGTCAAGTAATCAACAGGCAACCCACTGGAGGAGACATGGCACTGCTGCCAAGTCACTTTGGTGGTGTTCAGTGGCACCTGTTCTGATCCAACATACACAGGACATCACCTAGTAAATCCCATACAATAAGTGCTTAGTCGTGGAGCTCTCCCTCCAGAGGGTGAGACCATGTCCGTCCAATGACAGCTCCCATGAAGTTGCCGTACCGGTGACCCCGATGGAATCAAACCAAGGCCATAGATGTGGACAGGACAGCCAAACAGAGGTCACCATGAAAGCAGGGCATGAATGACTACAGAATTGTAAACTTTTATTTTTTTAATGCTGATTGACGAGAATGAGGATGATGAAGATGATGCTATGGATTTATGACAAATCTTTTAGTGATGGAGCTGGCATGAGTGTCTCCATATGGATGACATCACCACATCCTTCCAAAAATGGTTCCCATTAACTTGCTGACAACAAAGAGAGCAAAACGGATTCACCAAGAACATAGACATCAGACGGGAAATCTGAAACTTAGGCTCTATATGGCCAGAGTATGGTGGGCAACAGAATTTAATACCCTTTTAGTTATGCTGATTGATGAGGATAAGACTGATTAAAATGATGCTACTGTTTAAAATGATGCTACACTTAAAAGTCAGACAATATGACTGGGCTGTACTCTGAACTTACTTTCATACTAATAACCAGGTTCTGGACACTTCTCTACTCCAGTTTTTGTAGTGAAGGATGAGGGCTTCCCCATCTGAAGATTTATATACAGCCTGTTCATTGATGATACACAGCTCCAGCAGAATAGACTAGAAACTTTCAGAGGTATGTACTGGTCTCTCTCTCTCTCTCCCCCTCTCTCTCTCTCTCTCTCTCTCACACACACACACACACACACACACACACACACACACACACACACACACACACACACACACACACACACACACACACCTGAACAATGCCCTCCTCTCCCAAAGGATAAACATGGATTAAAAAAAAAAAGAAAAACAAATTGGGTGGCTGGGCATTTGGGAGGTATAGTCATTACCTTCACATGATGTGACTTTTCAAAGGTCATTACATTCTCACCTGCCAAAGGATTCACCTGCCACTTGAGATTGCCCTTTTCTCCGCGACCCCTCTCATAGATATGATGGGCTACAAGAAGGTTCAACGGATGCACTCTTGCTTTCTTCATGGCTTCTGTGTTCTGAAGCTTTGACACCACAACTTCCATGTTCTCTGGGTCGGAAAACAAGCTGCAGAAAAAAGGCATTCATCTTGAAAGAAAACAAACACATACACACACACAGAACAAAAAGCATTTTCAGTTGACTCATTTGCCTACACGTATAAATGAGCTTAACCTGCGCATCATTATTTATACATGAAGAAGTTTTGGGGGCTGGACACTTGGACTAGCAAACTGAACGAAGATTGTCTTTGTTCTCTCATCAAGGAGACATCCCTGCCAAAGACTTGTCCATTAATGCTACACACCTCCTCATCCCAGAGGTCACAGTATACATGAGTTACAGTTCAACAGAGAAACAAGGGGATCGATGAGTAAGGAATAGAGGCCTCATGGACAAGAACTAGAAAACACGCCTGACTTCCATGTAGACATTTCACTGGCATCCTCCTCATCTTTATTCAAGGGTGTTTAGTTGGTGATTTTGTTCAGCACCTTTAACTTGAGTGTAACAAAACAAGTTTATGTAGTCACTTTATGGATACCCATGTGTACATGTCTGTATATGGATGTGTGTGAGAATGTAACTTATTAATGAACATCAGTATTTTTTCAGCAATTATAAACGGGCAATAGAGAAACCAAACTTGGTAAAACTCAAACAAACATGCCAATGTGACCCTTCCACCTATCCCTTGAATAAATATGTAACCATGTGGAAATGTGGTCGATATATCTTATAAAGTTACTTTCATAATCATAGTAATCTTACAGAACTGATTCTTTCAGAATCCAGGATCAGACTCATTCGTGCATATCACTCTGATGAAAGATTTTTGAAACGATATTTAATGACAAACATCACTTCAAAAAAAGTTTACTCAAATTCTATCCTGTCCAGACCACATCATACTTTTTTTTTTTACCTATGAAAAGAAAAGATGTAGATAAATATTTTACCATAGAACTAAGACAGGCATATACTAATCTGCCAAGTATAGTTTAGTAACACTTCATGATTATATCATTTACACTGAAATATGTATAGCTGCATGAAAACAGCAAATTAAATGGTCCTGCTTAATAAACTATATGATAAAGCTGCAGCTGTGGACGAATTGATTACAGTATTCATGAGAAAATCGAACTGGATGTAAGGTCTAATTCAGCTTGCTGTAAAGTTGCATTTCAAATGAAATAAACATTCTATGTGACGTAGTGATCAACTTGAAATACAGGGATCTTTCTCACTCTGACCTTTCCATACTAGAGTTCCCTCCCTGTGACCTGAATGAGAATGACAGTCCAACTTCACTCAGTATATAACCGTGTCTTATGACCAACTTTCTTGCAGGACTAACAACTGACCAGATGCAAATAGTCGGAATAGTGTTACGCTAATCAGCCAAGTGCCTGAAGATTGATCTCTAAACACTGCCATGAACAATTTCTTGTGACACTACACCTTCCATTTGAAACGTATGCTCAATGTCTTTGTCATCATTGCACAAATTGCTGACATTAGCAGAGCCATTCAAAGTAATTAAAGAAAAGCATGTGAAAAATGTTATTTTGATGGTACTGAAATCGTCAGTGATTTTATTCTCATTTTAACATGTACACTGAACAAAATGAGCTACCAGCAGTTGATCAAAACTTGTTGCTATTGCCTCTTTCTCCATCGCGAGACGACATGCCCTATCTCATGCACATTCATGCATATTGACTAATGACCTTGATCCAGTCTCAAAGTACTTCTGACACATCTCTCTCTCTTCTAAAATCCTGTCTTTTTCTTCATGACTTTTAATGCATTTCATGTTGATCCTTGGAAACATGTTTTATCATCCATGCATAACTTACGCAACTGTAGCATATCTATCTTACGTGACAAGTCAATGTGACTCTGCAACCTTCCAATAGAGTATCAATAACGAAAAACAAAATGAAATACAAAACAGCTGAACTGGGCCAGAGCCATTTCACACTCACCCTTTGCTGGTCATCTTGTTGAGGTTGCGCAGAAGGGCATGAAGCGGCATATTGGGCAGCATGACGGACCACACGCTGGGCTCATTAAGCATCTGTGTGGCCAGGTGCTCTCGCACCAAGTTGAATTCCTGTACCAACTGCACTGTCCGCCTTACCTCCCGACAGGGTCTTTGCCTCTTCCACTGCCTTCAGGTACTTGTGCACCTGGCAAGGTGAAAAAATAAAACCCATAAAATCTTACCTTGCACTTTTTCTGTCCTAGGAAATTTTCTTTTGCTATATTCTGTTGGTCCTTGTCACGGTCTGAGTGCTTGCGCTGCCCAGTGATCCCTTAGGCTTTGCTGACGAGGGCATCAATACTCAACCAGATGGTTAGTTCTTGTTAATGCTTCTAGGCCTGTATAGACAAGCTGCTGTCTGGCCTAAGCACAATGTGGTAGGAGCTGATGCCCCTGGTAGGGCCTCCCATGTCAGAAGGACTAAGGGTGAGGGCCCTGACAAATAACAACCTGCTTTTTTCCTTTTCTTTTCTTCTGCCTTTCTTACTTGGCTC
Organism: Conus betulinus; assembly: GCA_016801955.1. Classification (NCBI taxonomy): domain Eukaryota; kingdom Metazoa; phylum Mollusca; class Gastropoda; order Neogastropoda; family Conidae; genus Conus; species Conus betulinus. The sequence continues at coordinate 68,328 of JADBJO010009701.1, forward strand.
TTTTCTATCTTCGCCTCCCCTTCAAGTCTTCTTTTCCACATTATTTTTCTCTCTGTAGTCTTCTTAAGATCCGCCCTATTTGCCCTACAGTGCGACCTGTGATGGATGAGATCCTGAATGAGATCCTGGTGATTCAGAGGGCTATTGCCCTCAACAAATCTCTTTGGTGGACCTCTCCTAGACAGGAGGTACACTCTGGCCCAGGTGAATTAATCGGCTATCCCTGCATGGGGCTGGGTCAAGACAGGCAGCTCTCCGGCTGGCCAAGGTAACCCCTGCAGTGCTCAGCTTTCTGACCCTGGGGGTCGAGCATGATCAGGGGGGGGATAGGGTTGGTGGTGCTCTGTCGTATATCTCTCCCAAAGCCTGGAATGGGTCAAGACAGTGACTTCTTGGCCCTGGCCCCCTAGTTGGACTCCATGGTGGGGTGGGTAAGGAAGAGATGAAATTAAAAACAAAAATGGCTTCTTCACCACCTAAAATTCCCCCCCCCCCCAAAAAAAAAAGGTCAACTTGAGAAGGGTGTTGCAGGCATCCGATGTGGACCCTGATTCAGAAAATGAAACGAGGAAAATCACTGGATTTTGGTCCTCTTGGCTGATTCAAGTGATTGTGAAGAGTACAGAACAGGACAAACTCATTTCTGCATTAGGCTTGCACCACCCCTGTTTATAGCCTGCATACTGAGGCCGGAGAACCATCCCTCTCAAATTATTGACTGAAACTTGCCTTGAACTATTGTCTGAGTCTCTCATCTCAACCTCAAAACCCTGCATACGCCTCGCTGTGTTTTTGACCCCAAGTTCCAAAACAAATTCGATGACCACCTAGTTCCATTCCACCCTTGGGAATTTTGTTCTTCCCAATTTGAACCAAGCAGATACAGACCTTGGAGTAGTTTGTGATTTACCCCAATTTCCAGATGACCCTCCATGGACTTTCTTCACTCCAGAGATCTGGTTTAATTTAGCCTCGTACCGTAAAGATTCTACTAGTTCCTTGGCATACAAGTCCCTTTTTCCTGAACTGAGTTCAAAATTTCCATTCTTCAAAGGAATGTTCACCGACGGTTCCAAATCTGAGGAGCGTGTTGCCTCCACTGTGTTTTGTGCAGTTGAACTCCCTCAGAGATGTACCAAAACACATTCCCACCGATAGCTTCATCTACACCGTTGAGCTGACAGCCTTGGTCAGGCTCTTAAAATGGTCTGTAAATCGAAACAATAAAGATTTCCACATTTCATCAGACTCCCTTTCTGCTTTGGAGGCCATTGCCGGCCATAATCTCAAGCACCCTCAGCTGCTGAAAGTTTTCGAACTGTACACCTCTCTGAAAGCAGATGGATACAACATGGTGTTTGCTTGGGTTCCCAACCATGTGGGCATTCGAGGCAATGAGGTGGTTGATCAACTTTTTTTTTTTTCTGTCCCAACCCCTGCGCCACCTCAGAGGCAGTGCACCCACGCGGCTCATTCCGACACCCCGTCCATAGCCCGGTCGGTCCCGCCGCAGCCCCGGCACCGGCAATCCACAGGGAGCAGTCGATGTCAAGCCGTCAAGAGGCAACCCACCAGAGGAGACACTGCACTGCTGCCGAGTCACTCGGTGGTGTTCAGTGGCGCCTGTTCTGATCTAACATACAGAGGACACCACCTACTAAGCTCCCTACTGACGACAATAATTGCTTAGTCGCGGAGCCGGCATGAGTGAGCTCTCCCTCCCGAGGGCGCCACCACGTCTGTCCAATGACAGCCCCCATGGACTTGCCGATACCGGTTGACCCCGACGGAACCAAACCAAGGCCACAGACGTGGAGATGACATCGAAATTGAGGTCACCATGAGAGCTGGGCATGAAGGGCCACAGAATTTGAGACCTTTTTTTATGCTGATTGATGAGAATGAGGATGATTAAGATGATGCTACAGATTTCCATTTCGGTCTGAGACTACATGACAGGGCTGTACTCTACGCCTCCTTTCATAATATATCCCGGCGTCAACCAGGCCTGAGAGATACAGGCACCTGCAGTGTTGGTCATGAAATTTGAGCAACACTCTCAGAAACGCATCCATTAAGTGGATGAAACTCGACTGTGTGGTCACAGTCTTCCCAACTGAGTCCGCAGCAACTCAACTCTGGGTAGGAGCGGTCGGGGCAGAAAAAAACCCACATGACTTTGATGGGATTCGAACCCACGACCTCCCAGCCGGGAGTCTGCGACGCTAACTACTTCGCCATGGCGGCTGGTGTGGTTGATCAACTTGCCAAGAGCGCCACAAAGGAAAAGCTGAGCGGGTTGTTTATCCCTCACACTGATCTCAAACCCAAAGCACAGGTTTATATCAAAGACCTCTGGCAAGTGGAATGGAACTCGCAGACAGATAAACTATTTAAAATCCGTCCAAAGCTGAAACAGTTTTGATCATGTTCTAGAGGCGCCTGTAAAGACGAAGCAGTCTTGAGCCATTTGCACACAGGCCACTCATTTTATACTCATTCTTATCTTTCAAAAGGTAAAAAAAGCTCCATGGTGCATTCCATGTCAAGTACCACTCACAGTGAAACATATTCTTTTAGAGTGTTGCGATTTGCACGCTGTGCGACATAAACACTTTACAGCAGATACCATGGAAACTTTGTTCAGAGATGTCCCACCTGACGTGATCTTTGGATTTCTGAAAGAGATAACATTTTCCATCTGATCTAAGATTTTATGATAGAAAGTTTTAATGAAGTTTCTGGTGTGTTTTTGGAAGGTGTATTTAAAGAGATGTATAAATGTTTTTTGCTGACTTGTAAGTTGATTTAACGTGGTGACAGCCCTTATATGGACCTTTGCGGTCGGCTGGGCTATAAGCAACATTACCTTACATATTCTGTTAGTGGTGCCATGTCCTGAGTGTGCGTGTGTATGCACCAGGTATGGGGTGGGAGTGACAGATGTAGGGGACAGGTGAGGTTTGGGAGAGTGGATGACGATGATGGGAGCTAAATTCGAGCAGAGAGACAGAATCCGAGTAAACTGAGTTTTCCCTGCCTATGCATGTGTATCTGCTTCCAAAAAGAATGTCATGTACCTGTTAATATGTTCATGTAGGATGTTATAATTGTTAGAAATTCAAACAAGGCAGTGAACTCTCTTAAAGACTATCAACTTGGGAGGTGAGTAGGAAGAGATGTTGTTCTTGAGGAACAAGTATAGAAGTATCATATAATAAATAACGACCAAACAAGAAGTAACAAAATAAAATTTAAAAAAAAGTAACAACCACATGAAAACAAAAAACTTCTCAAAACAAAACAAAAAAGTAAAAAAAAACAAAACAACCTATATAAAAAACAGAAACGGATGAAATTCCTGGTTTTGCTTTTGTTCCACAACCTTCCTCCTCACTGACCATCTATTGAGGGTTCCTGACATCATTTCTCTTATTTCAGAAAACGAAATGAGTACAAGTTCATCCTCCCTATTTCCATTCATAAAAATAAAACCACTGAAGTACAATTATCCAATCTGAACATACCAGTCAATTTACTTCTAGTACACATCTGGGGCAAAGAAGAAGGCAGCAGGGTTCATCGTTCAAATATCTCCTCAAACCACTACGGACAAACATCACTTGGCTTTTGTGATTGTCCATAACGGAAATGTGAAGTCACCCGTGGATACTTTGCTCTACAGAAATAATCAGATGATGTCAGATGTCAGACAGCTGTGTGCCCCAAAGTTTCCTTATTAAAAGTACACGACTACATTGATCAGTTTCAAGTGATATTAACACACAGGAATAGACACATGCACAACATATTGCATCACAAACACAAAGAGATTTTCATACACATTTTGGGGCGATTTACATTTGTAGCACTAACAGTATTTGTTTCTTTTCAGAAGTGCCAGAGGTTAAAAAATGGAACTGAGAGTGTTTAGCATTAAAAAAAAACCCAAAAAACAAAACAAACTGAAATGGCAGTCACAGGAGTCTTATGTAAAACAGTTGGTAAAATGCGAGCAAATATGAAAAGACACTGCTCTAACCTTCTCCAGCTCTTCACGACCCAGATAACCATCCTCAAGAAACTCCTCTTCAGCAGCCTTCATGCCTTTGACGGCGTAGCACATGATGAACCCAATGGCATCGTTGACAGGCTTGATGTGTGTGCCAAGCGGAAGACATCACGGTGGGTCCACCCATGGCGATTCCTGTACTTGGTGATATGCATGGCCAACTTCTGGGGGTTGTTTGCCTCCTTATTGTACCATTTTGCCACAGCAAGTCTCAGGCCACGCCCCCATCCAGTAGAATTGCCGGCGCTCTCGATGTATGTAATGAGCTCAAACATGTGGGTGGGTATTCGGCAAATATCCTGTGGTCAGAGCAAAAAGGCAGTGAAATACCTTGATCTGCTTGCTGTTGGATAATCATGTAAATGGTGATGACACAAGACAGACTAAGCGCAGTGTGGCACGTATCATTATGAAGAAGACATGTACGCACACAAATACACACACTTGCACATACACACCTACACACACACACAAAGGCAAGAACCATGCACACACTAATGCACATACAGCCACATATAATGCGCGCGCGCGCACACACACACACACACACACACACACACACACACACACAGTGTATGAAATGTTCTCATTATCCCTGTTGCCTTGCAAACAATTTCAAATCTTTCTTTGAACTTGATTTACATGAAGTACACCTACAAACTCTCCAAATATACTCCCTTGTCACACAAATGTGAAAACAGATGCATGCATGCACACGCGCGCGCACACACACACACACACACACACACACACACACACACACACACAGGCACACTACAGCCATAGAACACCAGGAAGCAAACCCACCAAACTTCTATTCAAACAGATGCTAGCAATAATGCAGACATGGATACCTGAATCGCAGCATAGGCAGCTTGTCTGATTTTCTTGTCCGTACTTCGACAACACTTGGACAAGACAGACAGCAAGGTGTCTTGTCGGGCTGAGCGGCCACTCGTGCTGATCTCTTTAAGCAGATTCACCACCTGACAGACAGACGTGCACACTTCAACAGTGGAAGCTGAAACAGTTGCACTGTGAGTGTTCAGTGAACAAACTGCATTCCTAAATAATCTGAACGTGCCTGGTTGTTTCAGTGTGTGTGGCACCAAGTCCACTATCAGATGTTACAAGTAACAGTCACCCGATGCCACGTTGCTACTAAGAGTCTTAATGCAGCATCCGTCTTGGGTTACAAACCAAGCCCTAAGCCCTAATTATGAATGCTCTTGTTTACACAATGGGCTAACTATGTCGGAAGAGCCGTCTGAAGAGCTATCTGCTAATTCTACATTCAGTCAGTTTTTTGTATCATGCAGTCAAATATCAACTACCCTCGAATTCACTCATTCTTCCGATTTTGCACAGAGGTGCATGCTAAATGTCTACATATCATTCATAATAATGTGAAAACTGGCCTTCTCTTTCAAAGTTGGTAACAGGATTTTTCCTGTGTGGTAGATCTGGGTGCACTGATTGCATGGAACTTTGATGTACATTTGCATTCGATGGACTTTTTGGGAAATGGAATTGGAACCATATTAACTTCAAGGGAAAAATCCCCTATTCTGGAACAGCTTGGTGGAGGTTTGAATCTGCAACCCAGAATTACCATGGCGAAGAGTCTGAATGAGCTGTTCGGTCCCCATTGTGGCCTGACTGTCTTCACTGCTGGTCATTCTGGTGGTGTCAATACACTGTTCTGGGATAGCTGTCATCACTTGACACACCATTCTCACTTTGATAGTGGAAGTTCACATTTAATCTGAATGGAAATGACCAGAATCCCCGTCTTCATGGAGAATGGCTGTGTGTGTGTGTGTGTGTGTGTGTGTGTGTGTGTGTGTGTGTGTGTGTGTGTGTGTGTGTGTCTGCGTACATGTGTGTGTACGTGCATGTGTGTGTGCGTATGTGTCTGTTTGTATGGTGACATCATGAAAGACAGACAGACAATGAAAGCGAGAGATGGAGAGAGTCAGAGACTCATAGATGGTGTGAACTGTACACTACCACATCCAGAAGGAGGAGGGAAGGGGTGGGGCGGGAACTTCTAAACCTGTCAATAGATACATATGTGCTCAAATTGTTAAAAGAAAAAAAGTTTTTTTTTATTAGCAACTCTAGCTGGTTACAGTACATCTTGCTTCTTCTCTTCCTCCTCTCCCCCCCCCCCCCCACCCTCAGAGTCCTCCTCCCCTCCAACAACCCCCTGACAAGAGAAGTGAGCCGCCAAGCAAGATCAGGTTACCTGGTGAAATCTTCCTGCAATCACTCAATACCTGGAATCTTTCTTTAGCAGGTGGTTGAAGGCACATGCCCAAACTCATTCTCACATGGAAAAAATCCAGACCAACCTTGATCTTTGTTGCAAAATCATTCCCTTTCTTTAACATTCCACCTCTCTACATTCTGAGCAGCTAAGTGTGGGCACCTATCTATATTCACTTCATGTTTTGGGACCAGGAGGGGGGGAGAGAAGGGGAGAGGGGGGGCTAGTTCAGGATCAGCTCTGGAATCCCCTCTCAAAGTCAGGGTCAACGATATATTCTTTTGCTTGGGATTCTTTGAGGATTTTGGAGGGGAGTCATTTGGGAACATATGTGGAAGTCAGTCTGAATGTACTCGCCTGTGATGGGTTTGGGCACTTGCCAATTACCACATCCTCCAATCCCCCTCCCCTCAGGGAGTGATTTTAGGAAAGAAGTGAGTACGGAACATTACACAGAGCCACATCTACTCACATGTTCACCATTGCCCTCTTTAATCATGTTGTCGACCATCATATTTATTTCTTCCTGGTCTGGCTCCATTTCTGCAGACATTGCCTTTGACACTCCTCCAAATATCAGAAGTCTCATCAGTCTCTGCTCATTGGTCAAAGTGAACTCTGCAGTGGCATCTTTGTCTACCGTAGTATCCTCCTGGTCTGAGTCCTCATCACTGTAATGCCTGCCAGGTTCTCTCCGCTCTCGCATTGCATGTAATATCCATGAAAATTATATTCTGGATCATAAGGATCTGGTGGTTCCATGTGATGCCAACGATCTATCTCGTTGACTTGATTATAGACATACTGTAATGATGACCTGCAAGAAGATAGAAGGCAAAACACCATTATCTCTCTCTCTCTCTCCGTCCATCCTACTGCAAGTCCATCCATACCTACGTATCTTTCTTTCTTTCTTTCTATCTAATTTTGAAATACACATTCAAACATCTGCATTCAGACAAAACACAAATATCCTCCCGAACAAACAACACATGCTTGCACAAGCTTAATATGTTGACATTCTTTCTCCTGCCTTCACCCACAATGACATGTTCCTAATAACAACCCCCACAGGCACATGTGTGCATGCGCATGCACACACCCACACACACCCACACATACACTAGCAAACTAAAAGCAGAAGTGTAGAATGAATGCTGATGTAACTGATTACCTGAAAAGGTAACTTCTAAGACAACTGATCTATACTGAGAGTGACATTCTCTGAGAATCCTCCACAAGTTTCTGGCAATTGATTTGGGAGCTCAAAAAATTCTGTTCTCAGAGGTAAAAACAGACAGATCCAAATAAAACATAAATATTGACAACTTCTGTGTGATACACAGGCATGATTCCAAATAAAACATGGAAAAAGAAATCAAGATTTGTGTCTTACAGTTTGTGTGACTGGCAGCCAGTGCAGTTCTTTAACAGTGAAGTACACAGTGTTGAGTAATGTATTGTAAGTATTCAATGTGGAGAGAGATTGTAGTCAAGTGGTTGTCAACAGCATTTGCCTGTGGAGTTAATGGTCATGAAAATGACCCTCTGGGTTGGATCTGTACAGTTTGGTACAGGGTTCATACACATTTCCAGGGTTGGCAGCAGAAAATCACAGCTATACTGAAAAGGCCAGGGGGTGAGGGGTGGGGCTTTAGGCCCCTGGTGGGGTGGAAAAATTTGCAATACAGAATTCTGTATCAATACCGAAGGTCTCCCACCCCTGCATTTCTTGACACACACACAAAAAATCAAGGTTTTTTATTAGGACTTTTCAAGAACTTTAAAAGTGAAAAAAATTCAATGACTCACTTAACAATACGCTTAAGAAAAATATTCATGAAACACTGACACAAATTAAGGGACCTTTTTGCATATATGAAACGAAGTCCTTGTTTTGTCTCCACCTGGGTCTGCCTGCAACCATTCTTTGCACTCCTTCTTTTTCCAGCCAAACCATAATAAACAAACACTTCCCAAGCATGTTAGCCTCTCAACTTCAAGACGGCGGATCATTCTATCATGCGCACTGGCTCCATGAAGGCTGGTAAAGTCTGGTGTTTTTGCCTGTAGCAGACGATGACTATATGGCGAGACCGCCAGTCCACTGGACTTGGACTTCTTTTCTTTTTATCCCTTTTTTTCCAAATTCCATTTCTGATTTTTTTTCCTTTCTTTTTAATAGACTCAAGATCTTACTCAGACTTTATTCAAAATCATTAGCAGAGACAAAAGTTTAGCACTTTTTAAGGGCCTATGAGCAAAAAAGCATGATTTTTAAGGACTTTCAAGGCCTTGAAAACGGTACCCCGCAAGCAATATGGAATTTTAAGGACTGTACGAACCCTGCTGGGGGGGGGGGGGGGGGTATGTGGATAAAAAAAACCCCTCTCCATTCACCAGCAGTAGATGGGGTAGCTGCCCCAGGCAATGTAATGTTAAGATGGTAAAAAAAGGGGAAGGATGGGGTGTATGCCTATCATGCTGTGTCCCCCTTTACAGCTCACTATCACCAGCACAGGCCTTTGCACACAGGGGGTTGATTCATCCCTTCAAAAAACATTGTTTTTTTTTTTTGTTATGCGGCAACCAATGATGGAATCTCACACAGCAGTGTGTAATCCAGCCTGTGTCAACTGGTAGTGCGCACGGGGGTCTTGGTGACCTCGTTACCGCGCGGGATAAAAAGTGCAAAGTTGCGTTAACTGTGCCTGTTTTGCATCAAGCTTGCTGGCGACACAAGATGTGTAAAATGAAAAATTCTTTTTTCCCGTGCAAGAGCAGTCTCTCAAGTGAGTTTTATGCCCCTTCTTTTGGCTGTTTAAGCGCGGGGTTGGTTACTGTCAGCCCTTTTCTCACCATGCCACCACGAAGAAAACTTAGCACCTTTGACAAAAACCAGGGCGATTGCGTGGATACAAGATGGCATTGCAAAGGCTGAAGTGGCGCGACGACTTTGTGTGCATCATTCAGTTATTGTTAGACTGACTGAATCAGCGTTTTAGGGCGACCAACAGCGTTGAAGAGAGGCCACGGTCAGGTCGGCCTAGGCAGACTACTCCCAGAGAAGATCGTTTCATCGAGAGGCAGGCCCTATTGCAGCGGGATACCACTGACTGCTAGCAGCCCATAGGCTGGCTCGCCGAGCTTTCTGCCATCGTCATGTGAGATGGAACCAACAAACAGTGGTCCCAGGTCCTCTTTTCAGATGAGTCGCGGTTTAGTCTTGAACACAATGACGGCCGAAACTAGAGTTTGGAGGCGTGTTGGTGAACGTTACATTGATGCAGCTGTTCGCCAGACCAGGGCCTTTGGGGGAGGATCTGTTATGGTATGGGGTGCCTTCAGCTCCACCACAAGACACCACTCTACCATATTGATGGAAACCTCACAGGCATCCGCTATCGGGATGAAATCCTGGCGCCTTTCGTTGTTCCGACTATGCAACGGATAGGACCCATGGCAGTCTTCCAAGACGACAATGCTCGGCCACATAGGGCCCGGGTGGCCGAAAACTTCATTGTGCAGGCCGGCATCAACAGGATGATCTTCCCGGCGTATAGTCCCGACCTCAATCCCATCGAGCATATGTGGGATGAGTTGGGGAGACGTGTGAAGGAGAACCATCCACCTCCCAGAGACCGCCAGGATCTCTTCCAAATGCTGCAACTGGAATGGCAGAGATCCCTCAGAGGGTCATCAGAACACTGGTCAACTCGATGAGGAGTCGCTGCGTGGAATGTCTCGCCAATGGCGGTGGCCACACCCACTATTGAAATGATTTTGTGAACTGAACAGATTTTGCGAACTTTGATTTCGACCCATCCTCTGTTTAATTGTCTGTAAATCAACAACCGTTCATTCGATCCCAATGAAATTCAATGTACGTTGGAACAAGTGGACCGGTAGTAATGGTGTCAAATTATTCATTTGTTGTAGCATCTTAACAGTTTAGAGAAGAATAAGGCTAATTCACATTTCTTTTTTTTTTCTTTTGTGGAGTATAAACCAGTCCATGTAACTGATCAACCTTTTTACAGAAACATCAATACCTGCTGAAAATGTTGCATTAGAATAACACTCTTCACTGATGTCTGCAGTCAAATTCTTCTCAATACTGATTTTTGTACTAAGTTTAGCTCACCACTTGTACTGTCATATAGTGGTCAGCCTTTCATTTTTGGATAAACATCAACTAAAAAAAAAAAACAAAACCAAACAAACAAAAAAAAAAAAAAAAAAAACCAGCAGACCGTGAATACAAACAGAAAATTTGTCCTTTAGGCCCACCAATTTTTTTTTACTTCTGATTTATCCAAAATGACCAAATTAAGGATTACTTACCGATACAGAGAGGAAAAAAAGGCTAAACGTGGATTATGAATATCATTCATTTAAAAAATGACCTCTTATCTTTTATGATTTTTTTTCTTAATCAAATGTTATGGGCAGGTTTTTTTTCCTCCTTTTTCCTTTCTTTTTCCACATAAGTACAAAAATCAGGACTGATTTTTTCAACTGAAGAAAATTCGCTGAGAGTTGAAGGGGATGTGCAGACTACTATTGGCAGTTCCCAAGAAAGCATCACTTCACTCACCATCTCTCCCACACACACACCCACATACACACACAAACACATATTGACACTAAGCAGTTTGATCCCGGCCTACTGGCTAAGACTTAAAGAAAAACAAAAGAATGAGGAACGAGAAGAAACCAAAAGAACAACCCCAGTTTTACTTTTTCAACCCTTCATATTCTTTGTTTCAAATTCAACCTCAAAGAACCTCCTCTCTCTCCATCGCCTCTCCCTTCATACCTCCCATTTTCACCTGTTTCATTCCTTCCTTTTTTTTCCTTTTCCCCTTTCTTTCACATATAATCCCTTCGATGGCCTAAGTCCTACGTGTTGCTCCTCTACGGCGGGCCCTCGGCTTGATTGAGAAACACGGCCGAGTCTTAACGAAAGTTCTCTTTCCACACACGTTCGCTTCGATCTCTTTCCGTTGGTAGTACTCTGACTACACACGACAATCTTTGGCCGCGATACTGCCCCGCCCCGACCCCTTAACAATGCACTACACTAATTATACCCTTCGGCCACTTAATTCCTGAGGAACTCTTTTCGCGGCGCGCATGACAAATTGTAGCGATTAACACACCCACCCCCACATATCGATAGACAGTAGATTATGTGTGACATGACAACGGTACCGGTACTGTAGGCACCAACACACCCGAGACTCTTTCTTTCCCGGTTCTTATTTTGCTTTGTTCTTTTTTTCGCACCCAATTTTCGAAGTAGGGTGTATTTTTTCGAAAAGAAACAACGATGGATAGCTTTGAACATACCCATTTGGAATTGTATACATAGTTGGTTTGTTTGTTGTTTGATTAGCATACTTTAAACACGGGATCATCGTTGGTCTTATTGAGGACTGTTCGGTGCAGCCCACTAAATCTGTTGACCAAAGGACACTTCTCTATCTTATCAAGGATGAATTGATTGGAACAAAGACCCGTCCTCTGACGTCCTGTTGTTTTTGTTGGCTTTCAAAGTCCCTGACATTTTTTCTCGTTTTCCTCTGGTTTCCTTGCTGCCTCTTCTGTTTTCCCCTTTTTTTTTTTTCCACCTTTGTCTGTTCCTTGCTCTAAGGAATACAAGGTAAGTGTGCTGCTGCAACCTTATTTTTTTGTGCATGTATAACAAATAGTTCAAACAGATCGCAATTTTTTTCTCCCTTTCAACCACGCCTGTGTAAACATAAATGATACACCATTTCGCATCCTCGCCATGCCCTATTTCTTTCCCTTGAATCGCAATTGCCTTTTCCCTTCTAAACTTGCATTTCAGAGCTCGTCCCCCCCTACACTCCAATCCCCTTGGCCTTGGCGTCACCTACATTTCTCTTCACACCCCAAACTACCTCACGCTAAATTTCT
>JADBJO010009702.1:5000-20000 GCA_016801955.1 Conus betulinus
CCTTGTGTAACCCAACCCTTGACTTCTGACCATTACAGTCGAACCTGGACTTTCCGACTTTTACAGTCCATCCCTGAACTTTCCGACCTTCGTATCCCAACCCTGGACTTTCTGACCTTTACAGTCCAACTCTGGAGTTTCCAAACATTACAGTCCAACCCTGGAATTTCGACCTTTGCAGTCCAAATCTGGACTTTCCGACCTTTACAGTCCAACCCTGGAGTTTCCGACCTTTGCAGTCCAATTCTGGACTTTCCGACCTTTGTATCCCAACTCTGGACTTCTGACCTTTACAGTCTAACCCTGGACTTTCTGACCTTTACAGTCTAACCCTGGACTTTCTGACCTTTACAGTCTAACCCTGGACTTTCTGACCTTAACAGTCTAACCCTGGACTTTCCGGCCTTTACAGTCCCATTAAGGACTTTCTGACTCTGAATTTTCAGGTAATGGGCTTTCCTACTCATCATATATCCGACATGTGATTATTTCGACCATGGGCATTCCGGCCCAGGACTTTCTAGACCTGAAACACTCCCACCGTGGACATTTAGCCCTTGGACACATAGCCCCTGGAGATTTTGACCCAGGACATTTTTTTTTATCCCAGACATTTTTTACCGTGGACATTTTGACCCTGGACATTTTGATTGTGGACATTTTGACCCTGGACTTTTCGACCCTGGACCTTTTCGATCCTAGGATTTTGGCCTGAACTTCCGACCCTGGACAATCCGACCCTGGACAATCCGACTGGACAATCCGACCCTGGACAATCGGACTCTGGACAATCTGACCCGTACTGTCTCCGGACAGTTTGATTCATTCGTGGACACTGTGGTCCGTTCCGACCGTCGATATTCTGGCCTGGTCATTGCAAAACTGTTGTTTTGTCCAGGGCTTTACGACCATAGTAGATCCTGAATGTATATAGATAGTCTGGTCTCAGGAAGTCTGTTTGCTAGTCTGTTCTGGCATGACTAGTACTCACGCGTAGGACACGTACAACTGTGGTCAGACTCAGGTCATATTCACAAACATTATAACGTCTACATTCATTCTGTCTGTTTGTCTCTATCTCTGCCTCTGTGTCTGTGTCTGTCTCTGTCTCTGTCTCTCTCTGTCTGTATCACATACCTATCCACGGTATGTCCCTCTTTTGGAATAGCTCAGAGCCACTGTCCCCTCTTTGCAATACACCATAGTGTCATTGTCCCCTCTCTAAGAATAACTCAGAGCCATTGTCCCCTCTTTCCAGCACACCTTAGTGTCACTGTCCTCTCTTCCATCCTAGTTCAGTGCCATTGTTCCCTCTTGCAGTGTAACTTAGAACCGGTGTTTCCTTATTCCAGTAGGAATCAATGCCGTACTTTTTTTTTCTTCTTCTTCTCCAGAATTGCACAATGCCAAACATCCTTGTTCCAGAACAGAACTGAACGTTTTTACCATTCTCCATATATTTCATAGCCCTGCTTTCCCTTCTTCCATAATAGCACAGTTTCATTTATCTTTCCAAGAGTATGGAGCTGTGCTGTTTTCGTCTTCCGTTGTAAGGTCAGTGCCCTTTCTCTTCTCGCGGTACGGCACAGTACTACTTTCTTGTTGTAAAGTACACAGTACTATTTTCTTGTTGTAAAGTACGCAGTACTACTTTCCCGTTGTAAAGTACACAGTACTACTTTCCCGTTGTAAAGTACACAATACTACTTTCTTGTTGTAAAGTACACAGTACTACTTTCTTGTTGTAAAGTACACAGTACTACTTTCTTGTTGTAAACTAAACAGTACTACTTTCTTGTTGTAAAGTACACAGTACTACTTTCTTGTTGTAAAGTACACAGTACTACTTTCTTGTTGTAAACTAAACAGTACTACTTTCTTGTTGTAAAGTACACAATACTACTTTCTTGTTGTAAAGTACACAGTACTACTTTCTTGTTGTAAAGTACACAGTACTACTTTCCCGTTGTAAAGTACACAATACTACTTTCTTGTTGTAAAGTACACAGTACTACTTTCTTGTTGTAAAGTACACAGTACTACTTTCCTGTTGTAAACTACACAGTACTACTTTCTTGTTGTAAACTAAACAGTACTACTTTCTTGTTGTAAAGTACACAGTACTACTTTCTTGTTGTAAAGTACACAGTACCACTTTCCTGTTACTAAATACACAGTACTACTTTCCTGTCGTAAAGTACACAGTACCACTTTCCTGTTACTAAATACACAGTACTACTTTCCTGTCGTAAAGTACACAGTACCACTTTCCTGTCTCAAAATTCACAGTATTACTTTCCTGTCGTAAAGAGCGACGTTTCCTTTTTCTTCCTGTATAGCACTGCCGTTTCTCTTTCCCTGGGATTACACGGCGCCTTCATCCACTCTTCCACTACCACGCTGTTCCAGTTTTCCCCCTCCTTCCAGTACAAAACAGTGCCATTTGCTTAAACCACATCGCTGTTTCCTGTCTTCCATTGTAGCACCGTGCCATTTCCTGTCTTTCAGTGTAGCACCGTGCCATTTCCTGTCTTCCGGTGTAGCACTGTGCCATTTCCTGTCTTCCAGTGTAGCACCGTGCCATTTCCTGTCTTCCGGTGTAGCACCGTGCCATTTCCTGTCTTCCAGTATAGCACCGTGCCATTTCCTGTCTTCCAGTGTAGCACCGTGCCATGTCCTGTCTTTCGGTATAGCACCGTGCCATTTGCTGTCTTCCAGTGTAGCACCGTGCCATTTCCTGTCTTCCAGTGTAGCACCGTGCCATTTCCTGTCTTCCAGTGTAGCACCATGCCATTTCCGTCTTCCGGTGTAACACCGTGCCATTTACTGTCTTCCAGTGTAGCACCGTGTCATTTCCTGTCTTCCGGTGTAGCACCGTGCCATTTCCTGTCTTCCAGTGTAGCACCCTGCCATTTCCCGTCTTCTGGTGTAGCATTGTGCCGTTTCCTGTCTTCCAGTGTAGCACCGTGCCATTTCTTCTTTTTTTTTCTTTCAGAGGGGTGTGACATGTTTTTGTTTTTCCATTTTCTATGCAAGTCTTGCAGCATTATTATTTTTTTTTCCCCCGTGCCATTTTTTGTCTTCCAGTGTAGCACCGTGCCTTTTCCTGTCTTCCAGTGTAGCACCGTGCCATTCCCTGTCTTCCAGTGGAAGACGCTGCACACATCTGGCCGGGTGTGGAGATGGACCTACCGAGTGATTTGCCCTGAAGGAGACACTGACGGCAGCAAATGAAAAAATACCAAGTTGAAGGGAAGTTACTCATGCCACCCGTGCTCGAACGCGCGAGTCTGGCATTTTCGACAAGCATGGTTCCTCCTCCCTCTCCCACTCCCCACGCCCTTACCCCCCCCCCCCCCCCAACCCCCTTCCTCACGACCTATGCTCCCCCCCCCCCCCCCCCCCCCCCCCCCTTCTAACCCCTCCTCTCAGGTGGGGCAGCTGACGTGTGTGAAGTCTTATCGCGGTGGTCAGTCATAAAGGTGGTGAGGAGGGGGTTGTTGTGAAGCATAAGCGAGCACTGCGCTGTCTTTTTAAGTTGAATGAAGTGACTCGCTCTCGGAGCTCTCTGTGTCAGCCGACACGCGTTCTTTCCGTTAAGGAAATGGGTACGATAAGAATACAACAGACGTAAGCCATCATTGTGATTCAGAATCCGCACGAGACTTTAATGGGCCGTGCTAGGATCCACCCAACGGAATTTGTTCGTTTGTTTTGTTTGTTTGTCAGTCAGCAAGGTGACACAAAACTACTGAACAGATTTCAACCAACATGGTGGACAGATAGCATGTGGCACAGGTCGAACCTTTTAAAATGTTGGTGTGGATTCGTCGTGCGAATCTGGGATTCGATCAGGAAGATCGTTAGAAAATTACACTAAGCGTGAAAACTGTGAAGGTTCTCTAGAACTGGTAATTGTCAATGGGGCCCGGAATAGCTCAGCTGGTAGAGCGCCGAACTCGTACGTAATCCAAGGGTTGCGGGTTCGAATCTCCGCCGGGCCGTTTCGGTACAGGGGGCATTTTCCCCTCGGAATAAACATTACTTCTGACTCCATTTCCCATACAGTCCTTCGAATGAGACTATAAACCGAGGTTCCGTGTGTGAACGCACGCATAACATCTTGCACACATCCCATCACCAACTTTGGGAAGAGAAGGCCAGTTTGGCCGTTGGTATGGATGACACGTTACACATAGCATGCACCTTCCCCGAAGATGGAGCATGGCTGCCTTAATGGCGGGATAAAAAAAAACGGTCATACACACAAAACTCCACTCCCTTTGTTGGGTAGATGGGATTAATACTTGTCTGTCCATATAGGGAGTGTCCACAGGAGTATCATCCTGCGTACGAAGAAGAAGATAAGAAGAAGAGGTAATTGTCAATAAAGTTACATTTTTTCCCCCATGGAATATTAAAATCTTATCGTGATGTAAACGTTGACATTTCCTGTTTTCAATATCCTATTTCAAAAAAGTAATCGGAAAGTTGCCAAATCACTCCCTACCTGCTATCGCATCCCGTCGTGAAAAAAAAAAAATTCCCAAGAACTGTTTGACCTTCTAATGACAATCATCATTAAGGGTGAGTAGGACGACATGTCCTGAAGCTGCCCAAGATTAACTGTTGATCGCGTGCGAAATGTGAACCGTCAAATAGCTAACATTCAAGTCGGAGAGAGAGAGAGAGAGAGAGAGAGAGAGAGAGAGAGAGAGAGAGAGAGAGAGAGAGAGAGAGAGACTTTCGTCGCAGCTTGAACTTCTCGGGCGTCTGTTACCTGTGAATCTTTCACACTTTTACGTCAGTACAAATACTGTTTTAAGTTTCTACATGAGCCGCCGTAAATGCATGAAACCCTTACGTGACAAAGACTTTAAACCACTTTATGGCTAGTTGCAAAGTGAAACGACTGCAGGCGGAAATCTACTAAACAAATCTAAATAAATGTCAGCGAACCGCCCAGAGAAATGTGGACAAACGAGTCACAAGACAGAACAGAACGCGTTTTCGACCTCTTAGGTCTTCATCAGGTGAAACAAAAACGAAAAAAAACAAAACAAAACGAAAATGCACTTAGCTTTGATCGCTTCAGATTGCTTCTGAGTTTAGCGCAAGGAAGAAGGCGTTGAATGAGAGGTCGAAACGCGTTGTGTTTTGTCTTGTGACTCGTTTGTCCACGTCTCTCTGGACAGTTTGCTGACATTTATTTAACACTTTATGGCTATCAGATCTTTTCATCAACAGAAATCAGAATGGTTTCGAGGCCTCCAGGAGAGCGCAAACCTCCTCCAAAGACGAACGGATCCTGGATCCGCCCTTTTATCCGGATCCGCGCCAAAATTTAACGGATAGAGTATGAACATCCGACGCCATGAAATGTAATGGGTGATGCTTGAATCTATGTAAGTGTGTATAGATATGTACTTCGATGTATGCAGATACATCTTGTTTGTGTCTTTGATGTTTGTCTTTGCTGTTTCTTGTTGTCATTCTTGTCGTTATAGAGTTTTTGTTTTGAAATCATTTAGTTATTTACACTGATCGATTAACAAAATTTGTATTGTAATTGTAATGTAATTACCTCGTTTTTTGTTACCTGTTGCATTTTCATGATGTAAAAAGGATCTTCCTCGCAATGCTGAAAAAGCAATGGATCAGATATTGGGCCACATTCAATCTTTTCACTTTGTTAAAATCAGTTTTCTTTTTGTGGAATCTTGCACAGAGAGAGAGAGAGAGAGAGAGAGAGAGAGAGAGAGAGAGAGAGAGAGAGAGAGAGAGAGATGCACACACACACACACACACACACACACACACACACACACACACACACACACACACACACTCACTCACTCACTGACACATACACGCGCGCGCGCTCACACACACACACACACACACACACACACACACACACACACACACACACACACACACACACACACACACATCCTTGGGTAAAAATATAGCCTCCTACGCGGATGTAGGGAAAGCTCAAGGGGACTTCCTGACCTCCTCCGCCTTATCAAAATAGGTCATCCACTCACAGGGACCCCTCCACCTTATCAAAATGGGTCACCCAGTCAGAGGACCCCCTCCACCTTATCAAAATGGGTCACCCAGTCAGAGGACCCCCTCCACCTTATCAAAATGGGTCACCCAGTCAGAGGACCCCCTCCACCTTATCAAAATGGGTCACCCAGTCAGAGACCCCCCCCCCCACCTTATCAGAATGGGTCACCCAGTCAGAGGACCCCCCTCCACCTTATCAAAATGGGTCATCTCTAGTCAGAGGACCCCCCACCTTATCAAAATGGGTCACCCAGTCAGAGGACCCCCCTTCACCTTATCAAAATGGTCACCCAGTCAGAGGACCCCCCTCCACCTTATCAGAATGGGTCACCCAGTCAGAGGACCCCCCCCCACCCCCCTTATCAGAATGGGTCATCTAGTCAGAGGACCTCCTCCACCTTATCAAAATGGATCATCTAGTCAGAGGACCCCCCTCCACTTATCAAAATGGGTCACCCAGTCAGAGGACCCCCCCACCTTATCAGAATGGGTCAATCAGAGGACCTCCTCCACCTTATCAAAATGGGTCATCTAGTCAGAGGACCCCCCTCCACCTTATCAAAATGGGTCACCCAGTCAGAGGACCCCCCTCACCTTATCAAAATGGGTCACCCAGTCAGAGGACCCCCTCCACCTTATCAAAATGGGTCACCCAGTCAGAGGACCCCCCCTCCACCTTATCAAAATGGGTCACCCAGTCAGAGGACCCCTCCACCTTATCAAAATGGGTCACCCAGTCAGAGGACCCCCTCCACCTTATCAAAATGGGTCACCCAGTCAGAGGACCCCCTCCACCTTATCAAAATGGGGTCACCCAGTCAGAGGACCCCCCTCCACCTTATCAAGATAGGTCAACCAGTCTGAAGATTGTTTCTATCATGCATCCAACACGTACGCGAGATTCGTTCATTCAGTGCACGTCGCATCAGTTGAAACAACGGGCGGTTATTTTTATGCGTAGAAAACGACTCACGCTTTTCCAACGGCCACGCTGCAGGGGCAGAGATGCAGTTTCGAAATCTCTTATTCTTTCCACGCTAACTTATCTGAGGCTGCTGTTGCCAACGCCCCCCACTCTTGCCATTTTTCAGTCTTGCGAACAGATTTGTTTTAAATTTGTCTAGAATAAAACGGCGAACAAAAGCAGCAGAAACTCTCCACAGAAAAGTGTTAAAATGGCGGCATTGTCCTTCCAGAACAGAAAGCCTTTGTGTTGTCTTTTAAGCTATCCTGGCTTCGAAAAACTGAACATTCAGCTGCTATATGGAAAAAGACATTTTTAATTATAATATCTTACAGTGGTAACTTATTATAAAATACGGACTAGAATTCGTTTCTGCGTTTTATTAGATTGAATCAGTTTTGGACTTGTGTTCTTGACGTTTTTAGCATACTTTACTAAAAAAAAAATTGTGTATCAAAACTCTCTGCAGGGCTGTGGCGTTATAATAGATGTGTTCAGGCTGGAAGCGAGCACTTTATCTTCAGGAGATTTGGCAGTAAAGACGTATAATATCTTGCACAGTTTCTTTCCCATATCCACTTCAAAGACGAAGATTGTATAGTTGTAGATTTTGTCGAGTTTACAGAGTGCAAGTCTGCAGTTCAGGATACAAAAATAAATCTGACCTTATTCACACCAATGAATGTGTAAATCCGACTCGGTACATAAAAGGCTCCGGACTTTTACAATGTCAAAGTGATTGAAAGTGGCCAAAGACCTAAGTGTTGTGGTAAATGGGAATAACAAATTATAGAGCCTCGTCATTGGGAATCATGTTTTCTGCAGAAACATACGGTAGATGACGTAAAATTGAAATATACTGTGCACAAAAAGAAACGCATTTTTTTTTTTTTTTTTGTCGCTGAAAATATTAAGGAAAATGTTGACAGAAACATGCCCGTATAGCAGGGAACTCTGTCCAGTGTGAAAAGTCAGACATAATGAATAGACATAACAGTAGACTGATGTCTTATTTCTTTTGTGGTTGTAATATTTTGAATGCTAAATGACGCATGAAATGACTGAAATAAAAAGTATGTGTTTCTTTTTGTGCGCAGTATAGTTTCAGCGGAAAGTAATTCACCGATATCTAAGTACAAACGTGATTTGAAAAGGACTTGGAGTAAAAAACATTGTGACAAATGTAATTTCTGCGGCTTTTTTTTTTTTTTCAAAGACGGTATTGGTCACATGTTCTGGAAATGCATCCATGAATAACTGTTTTTAGAACACCATTAAAGACTTAATTACAGACAAATGTTTGCACGCAAAAAAAACTGCGTCTGACAAATTACTTGTAACATCAGGTTTAGAGGAACATCGATAGAATCCTTTCTTTCATTTCACTTTTTGAAACCGCTGCTTGTATGCGTGAAAATGAATGGGGATTTTCCACATACAGCATTTTTTTTTCCCGTAAGAAATGGTATTGTAGTTACAAACTTGGAGAGCGGAATGCATGCTCAAGAGACCTATCGCATACAGATTTCTCTGCCAAGTGGGTAGTTTACTAACTTTTATTCGCAGTTAAATAGGAAATGAGGCAGGGACTTCGCAGTGAAATAGGAAATGAGGCAGGGAACAGTAAATAATAAACAATAAACAAGGAGGGTAACTCTTGCTCCCACAAGAAAACATAACTCCAAAGGAATGCTGCTTACAACACCGAATCGCCTAGCAGACATGACAGCACAGAGCACACAGAACAAACAAGGAAACATCCCCCCCAAAAAAAGGATGCTCTAAACTTGCCCATATACCCCATACCGAACACATCTACACAGCCGTAAGAACTGGAGAAATGAAGAAACATAAAGTAACTTTTATTCAGGACTGGCGCAGCCTTTTAAACCTGAATAAAGTCAGACAAATACAAAGACGGACAGAAACAAATACAAATAACCTCGAGTTGATTGAAACGAAATCAAATACGAAATGAGGCAGGGAACAGTGAATAATAAACGAGAGTTACCCTACCTGTTTATTGTTTATTATTTACTGTTCACTGCCTCATTTACAAGAGTTGCTGTGTAGATGTTTTGGTATAGGGTATTTGGGCAAGGTCAAGCTGAGAGCTTCCTTTTTGGGGGACGTTTCCTTGTTTGTTCTGTGTGCTCTGTGCTATCATGCTATCATGTCTGCCAGGCGATTCGGTGTCGTAAGCAGCATTCCTTTAAAGAGTTACCCTACTTGTTTATTGATTTTTTTTTTTATTTGCAGACAGATAACTGCTTTTTCTTGATTTTTTGCCCCATGCCTAGCGTGTATAAAGATCCGAATGGAAGGATGTTTGAGCGCGCTTTTCTTCTGTGAAGTACTGGGTGTTGTTGAGACTATAATAACCCTCTTAGCACTTGTAAAACAAATTGTAAAAAAAAGAAGGGCAATAATCGATTAAACCAAGCCCCCCCCCCCCCCCCGCCCCCTTCCTTTCTTTCTTAGTCTGTCTGTCTGTCCGTCTTTCTGTCTGTCTGCCTGTCTGTCCGTCTGTCTGTCTGTCTGTCTGTCTGTCTGTCTCTGAAAGTGTGTAAATATATGTGTTTTGTTGATTCTTTACTGATTATTTTCCCTGTTTTTGTTTGCTGGCTATTCATCAGTTTTATTTTTGTCTTTTGCCGCAAAAAAAAAAAAAAAAAAAGAAAAAAAAGAAAAAAGAAAAAAATGAAGGTCAATGGAAATGTTGAAATGATTAGAAATTGTGGAAACTAGTCCACTTATGTCACATGCAGTTTGCTGACTTTGTCTTCAGTTAGCTTCATTGTTTGTGTTGTTTTCTTGTGCTTGTCAGTTCAACTTGTGCTACAGTTTAAAAAAAAAAAAGGAGACCTCGTGCTGCTCTTGGAGGCGTTTTGGTGACAGAGACATGCCGATACAATTTCGATTTCATTGTCAGTAACTCCCTGGTATAACGGTCCGCCATTTAGCGTCTCGGCCACTTTTTGGATTTGTTTCAAGGCGTTCAGTTGTTCTCTCTCTCTCTCTCTCTCTCTCTCTCTCTCTCTCTCCTCTCTCTCTCTCTCTCTCTCTCTCTCTCTCTCTCTCTCTCTCTGTGTGTATCTCCCTCTGTCTCTATGTCTCTCTCTCTCTCTCTGTATCTCTGTATCTCTGTCTGTCTCTCTCTCTCTCTCTCTCTCTCTCTCTCTCTCAAAAACTCAACTTTATGAATAGATACATTGATGGAGCGAAGGGAGTGGGGCAACTGCGGCTGGGAGGAATGTTTGTGTGCATATAAAATGCTTTGTAAGACGTCCAGAGAAAACAAAAAACAACGTAATTATATAAAACCAAAACAAACAAATACAAACAAATCGAATGAACAACATCACCCCCCAGAAAAAAAAAAAAAAACAAAACAGAACAAAAAAACAAACAAACAAACACACACACACACCGAACAGACACACACAACACACACACACACACACACACGCACACACACACACACACACACACACACGCACACACGCTCATACGCTCACACGCACACACACACACACACACACACACACACACACACACACACACACACACACACACACACACACACAAACACACACACACGCTCATACGCTCACACACACACACACACACACACACACACACACACACACACTCACACACATACACGCACGCACGCACGCGCACCCACGCACGCACGCACGCACACACGCACGCACGCACGCACGCACGCATGCACACGCTCATACGCTCACACGCACACACGCACACACACGGACACACACACACACACGCACACACACACACACACACACACACACACACACACACACACACACACACACACACACACACACACACACACTGTCAGTTCTGGAGTTTGGCAAAAGGGTTGACGGGTAGCCTGTGCTGTTAGAAGTAAGTGGCTGGAAAGCGTAAAGGAGCGAGCCCCATCGCCAGATATTTAGTAACCCTTTCATCACACGTCTTTCGCTGGGCCTGCAAGTAGAATCTGCTAGCACTGGCTTAAAATAAGCATCTCTCCAGATTATCCAGAGCTCTCTCTCTCTCTCTCTCTGTCTGTCTGTCTGTCTCTCTCTCTCTCTCTCTCTCTCTCTCTCTCTGTCTCTCTCTCTCTCTCTCCTCCCCCTCTCCCTTTCTCTCTCTCTCTCTCTCTCTCTCTCTCTCTCTCTTCCCCCACCCCTCTCTCTCTCTGTCAGATTCCTCCTGTCTGTCTGTCTGTCTGTCTGTCTGCCTCTCTGTAAGATTCGGTTTGTCTGTCTGTCGATCTGTCTGTATCTCTATCCGTCCGTCTGTCTGTCTC
This sequence comes from Conus betulinus, assembly GCA_016801955.1. Taxonomy (NCBI): domain Eukaryota; kingdom Metazoa; phylum Mollusca; class Gastropoda; order Neogastropoda; family Conidae; genus Conus; species Conus betulinus. The sequence goes on from JADBJO010009702.1 coordinate 16,361, forward strand.
TTTCTTGTCTCCTTCCTTCCCTACCCCCCCCCCCCCCCCCCATTCGCTTTAAAAAAATTTTTAAATACAGCTCCTCTCCCTACGTCGTTTTCTCCTCGTACGTCTTCTTCAACCCATCGCCATTTTCCCCCTATATATATATACCTTCTCTTTTAAAGGCAGTATGTTGGACTTGCTCCACGTCTTCTTCAACCCAACCCCAACTTCTTCCTGTCTTCCTTCTGCTCTTTTAAAGGCGATATGTTGGACTTGTTCCACGTGAAGATTTATCCAAGCTTCATCAGTTCCTCTTTATCCCTTAAAAAAAAACAACTCCAGTTCTTGTCACACAAAAAAAAAGTATCGAGCATACCCTCACCTCATCGATGCGATATTAGTCTGTTTGTTCACACACACACACACACACACACACACACACACACACACACACGCGCGCGCGCACGCACACACACATCACACACACCACGCACGCACGCTCGCACGAACGAACGCACGCACGCACACACACACACACACACACACACACACACACACACACACACACACACACACACACACACACACACACACACACTATCCGTCAGTTTCTAGAGAACTGTCCATCTGACTCTTACAGCCTATCCCCACAGCTGCTTTATTCATTCCCAGACATCCCAAATCGTTCTCTGCCTGTTAGCATTTCTGAACGACTCCCATCTTGACCATAGCCAAGCCCCCATTTCCATCTGTTCAGGAACGACCCCCCAGTGTCTGTGACCGCAATACCGAACCGTTTTCTGTCTTACGGGTATTTGTCAAACAACTGTGATATCAACATATTCCAGAACATCCCCGATTCCTTGCTCTTTGGAATGAAGTTATAAAAAATCTCCAGAAAGTGTGAAGTGGGTGTACTCCTTGCAAACATGCGCATGCATACATACATACATACATATGTAAAATAATACATACATACATAAATACCTGCATGCATGCATGCATGCATGCAAGCATGCATACATACAAACATATGTACGTACGTACTTACGAACGTACATACATACATACGTACATACACACACACACACTCATACATACATACATACATACACACATATAAACATACAGAATTACATACATAATATATACATACATACAGACAGACGACACACACACACACACCACCACACCACACCACACCACACCACACCACACCAGCCTCACAATGATCGTAATACACGCGCATTATGGTCCAGACGAGTCGACAATAAAGGCTTCGTTGTGTAGTCAGACTGAGTGAGAGCGACACTGGGAGGTTCGTCCGTCGCTTCTGACTCGCCTTACTTGCGTCATGTCAATAAACATACAATCTTAACATCACGAAATCGTCAACAGTTGTATTGGGTCAGTTGAAGACATTAGGCTGCAACTGATAGAAAACTGCCATCATTGATAAAATCCTTACATTCGCCATGGAGGTTATGTTTTCATCCTGGGTGGTTTGGTTGTATGTCTGCTGACGGAGGTTATGCTTTCATCCTCGATAGTTTGGTTTTATGTCTGCCTGTCAGCCACGAAACACGAAAACCGCTGAACAGGTTATGACGAATCTGGTGGGAAGACGGAATTCGGTTCAAAGAGAACCGAGTCAGGGTTCGTGCAGATCCCTAGTGGTAATGCGGACCGGAACCAGAGGGCGGAACCAGGATCTGTTGGACCTTGGCATTGGCCTGTTCCGTAGTTTTCGTGTGTGTCTTCCTGCCGACAGACAAACGTAGGAATAAACCGTCAAGGATGAATACATCACCTCCTGGCGAGTGTGCTGACTGTATCAACGATGGCGGTTTCGTCGGACAATTGTGGAATTAAGTTTTTTTCCTTCCACTTCTCGCAGCAATTTGATTTGATATTATTGCGAGTTAAAACATCATAGTAAGATTTATTGCCCTTTTGCGCTTATTATACCATTTTCAAAGCATGCAGTATCTGCAATGAAACGTTGTGTTTTATGTTCACATTAACCTTCCTTACAAAATTTTTAATTGATGATACATATCCTGAAAAAGTATAAAAAATGTCAAGTTTCAAGCTGCGTCTCTGCTTGAATTGTGAACAAGATAGAAAAAAAAACAACAACAACTCCGTTATGTGTAATGAATTGGTCTATACAATACACGTGATTTTTGACCAGCTTTCTACAACTTTACCATGAATTAAAACATTTTTGTTTAACAAGATTGGTTCTGCTAGTGTTTCACACGATGTCTTTGATAGTATTTTATTTGAAAAAAAAAAGTTTATATGCCTTCGGAATAAGAATAAAAAAGGTTATTGTTTTTCTTCATATTTACAAAATAAGATCCATAGTTTTCCGAACTACTTAAACAGTGTGACAACTGCAGGCAAACAAAATTCATTTGTGATTTTCTTCTTTTTTTTTTGTTTTTAGTCTCCTGATCTAAATCACTTTCAGAGATTCTGTAAACATTTTCAAATCAGAATCGCCAAGACCTCCATTTCTTATATTTTAAATGCTGTCTTTGGGCTTATCTTAGTATGCTTTGTTATATTCCAAACAACCCTGTCAAACAATTACTCTAATTTTGTGACAAAATGGTCGGGTGGATTTGGTAGCAATATCCAAGGTAAACACGTTTGGATGAAAACATAAGGATGTTAGTACTGTGATTCTGCCAAGTGGTGTAATGTAATGTTTCTTTTCAGCCATATTCAAAACAAAATTACCATTTTTGAAATGTGATCAATTCACAAAGTTTTAAATCTTGAGTGAACCTGACACCCGATATTTTGAACTGCTTTAGTTCAATCTGCATTTCAGATGTGACATATGTCCAACGTTGCAAGGTTTTTGCTTCCTAGCCAAACCGTGCTTTCTTCTGCATTCACACATAGACAAGACACTGGTATGTTGCATATATGAATGAGTATGCTGCCTGTTCTGCATTTTCACCTGCAGTTGGTTGTTGCTGATACTCTGCTGATAAGCTGCAGTCCGTTTTTTACGTATTGCATCCCAGTCCAGAGTCTGATATTTCTTGTATGGCATTACAAGCTACAACTGAAAGGAATCTGGATTACACTACAAGCCGCAGTTCAGATGATGCCATTACTGCATTGTCATCCACAGTCCAGATGATGTTGTCATTGCGTTATAAACTGCAGTCCAGATGATGTCATTGCATTATAAGCCGCAGTTCAGATGATGTCATTGCATTATAAGCCGCAGTTCAGATGATGTCATTGCATTATAAACTGCAGTCCAGATGATGTCTTTGCATTATAAGCCGCAGTTCAGATGATGTCATTGCATTATAAGCCGCAGTCCAGATGATGTCATTGCATTATAAGCCGCAGTTCAGATGATGTCATTGCATTATAAGCCGCAGTCCAGATGATGTCATTGCATTATAAGCCGCTGTCCAGATGATGTCATTGCATTATAAGCCGCAGTCCAGATGATGTCATTGCATTATAAGCCGCAGTCCAGATGATGTCATTACATTATAAGCCGCAGTTCAGATGGTGTCATTGCATTATAAGCCGCAGTCCAGATGACGTGTTTGCATTATAAGCCGCAGTTCACTATGTTCAGGTAAAAGGGTCGAAGGAAAGGAAGTAAAAAGTGAAACAGGCAGAGGGG
>JADBJO010009702.1:25000-27500 GCA_016801955.1 Conus betulinus
AGTGCTTATTGACACTGAAACAAACAGAACAAAAAAAAAAAAAAAAAAAAAAAAAAAAAAAGGGGGGGGGGGGGGGGGGGGGGGGGGGGGGGGGGGGGTAAGTAAAATGGATTTATGTAAAATTGAAGAGATTCGTGGCGCATGCATATTGCACAGAAGGAGATATTTCGTACAGAATATCTTTTTCCGTTAAACGAATTTGGCGATTTTGATAGCGTTAGGAGCCTGGGGAAAAAAAAAAACAGCATAAATGGGAGAGAAGAGGTTGCACGTGCACTAGATATTGATTATTGCATCATATCTTGTGCAATAGGCATTGGGGGAACAGCATGGCTCACACCAGTGTTCTGGCTCTGGTTTTTCCATTTTAAGGACCGGTGTAAGGTTTCGTAATCCCTCCTCGCTGGAAATTAGTCCCCCAGCAGATGCGAAAGGGCGCGTGCTCCGTACCCACAGTCACCTCCACCCCACCCGCACCCCCTGGGGAGAAAATCGTGACCAGCTCATCCTTCGGTTCAGAATAACTCCACTCTTTCAGAATTTTCAGTGTCCCAGTTTACAGATGCATCACCTGAATTTTTTAGGAGGGGTGGTTTTAGACTGAGCCAGAACACCTGTTCCACCCCGCTTGTTCCAGAACTACCCCGCCACTAAGTGATTTAGGGCATGTTCCAGAAACTCCCTGCGAAGTGAACATAGGCACGTGCAGAAACTGACCAGTATGTGTCAAAAGGGAAGTGGAAAACGGCACAACCATTCATCACACATCATGTGTGTGTGTGTGTGTGTGTGTGTGTGTGTGTGTGTGTGTGTGTGTGTGTGTGTGTGTTACAGACCATGCCCCAAATACCTCACAGGGAAGAGGTTTTGGAACAGGATGGAGGGGTAGGGTCGGGATAAATCTGGCTCACGTCCAAAATCTCCCCCCCCCCCCCCCCCCCTCCTCCCCGCCCCTTTCAAAGTCAGGTGCAGTTTGCTTTTACTGATGTTATATTGTTCAAAATCACCCTGAGAATTTGGGAGGGAAGTGATCTGGGAATGAAGGGGAAAGTCCGTCCGGGTTGACACTCCAGGAGGTGAGACTGGGCACGTGGCTGCTCTCACCCACCCAAGGCGTGATTTTGAGTGTGGGGTGATCAGAAAAAAAAAACCACATGACACACCGGGTCTGGAATGACGTCACCAGGGACCTTGCATCTGGGATCCCCATGGTCCACCAACTACTCTGGCACTGTAAGTAACTCATCATGAACGCTGCAACATCTGGGATCCCCGTGGTCCATTAGCTACTCTGGCACTGTAACTAACTCATCACTAACACCGCAACATCGGCAGCAGTGCTGGCATGACGGCGGTGGCAGCAAGGCTGACAACGGAGCTTCATGTCCAGGGCCATTGTGCATCCATCCGATATCTACCACCAGTGATGGAAGGGATGGACTCAATGTGTATCGTGCGGGTACTGCTGAACTGGATGGATAGAGGATGGTGGTGAGAGATGATTGAATGTACAGAACTAGCATTCTACAGCTAAGAACAAGGGTCGGACGATCTCATTCTGCAGTGGAAAGCGCCGCCGCCAAGGGGTAGACCGACACAAACATGAGCCAAAAGAAAACGCGCGGTAGCTGGTTGATTTCTAGAGTTGATGCAGTCAAAGAGTGCGTGCTCTGTTTTGGAAAAATATATGGACAAGATCAGGTTGTCGCTTCTGACAAATTTATGAGCCAGAGCGAGGAACAACACACGAAAGTGAATGGAAAAGATAGTGTGTGTGTGTGTGTGTGTGTGTGTGTGTGTGTATGTGTGTGTGTGTGTGTGTGTGTGTGTGTGTATGTGTGTGTGTGTGTGTGTGTGTGTGTGTGTGTGTGTGTGTGTGTGTGTGTGTGTGTATGTGTGTGTGTGTGTGTGTGTGTGTGTGTGTGTGTGTGTGTGTGTGTGTGTGTGTGTGTGTGTGCGTGTGTGCGTGTGTGTGTGTGTGTGTGTGTGTGTGGTGTGTGTGTGTGTGTGTGTGTGTTGTGTGTGTGTGTGTGTGTGTGTGAGTGTGTGTGTGCGTGTGTGTGTGGTGTGTGTGTGTGTGTGTGTGTGTGTGTGTGTGCGTGTGTGTGTGTGCGTGTGTGTGTGTTTGCGTGTGTGTGTGTGTGTGTGTGTGTGTGTGTGTGTGTGTGTGTGTGCGTGTGTGTGCGTGTGTGTGTGTGTGTGTGTGTGTGTGTGTGTGCGTGTGTGTGTGTGTGTGTGGTGTGTGTGTGTGTGTGTGTGTGTGTGTGTGTGTGTGTGTGTGTGCGCGCCGCGTGTGTGTGTGTGCGTGTGTGTGTGTTTTGCGTGTGTGTGTGTGTGTGTGTGTGTGTGTGTGTGTGTGTGTTTGCGTGTGTGTGTGTGTGTGTGTGTGTGTGTGTGTGTGCGCGCGCACGCGTGCATGTATGTGTATGGGAGGGGAAGGGGGGGGGGGGAGGGGGGAGGGGGAGGGGGGAACGCACAGCGGACCTTGATTACATCCCAG
>JADBJO010009702.1:32500-37500 GCA_016801955.1 Conus betulinus
CTGTGGTGTAGAACCATTTGAGCAGATCTTGAGATAGTGGAATGCGTTTGTGTTAAGCATGCTTTTACTTACGCGGTAAAAATGTTAGGATTTTGATCCTATTTCATATCAGTATTGTATGTTAGTTGTTAATTCTAGTGCTGATAGCGGCAGGGAGTTCATGATTGGAACAACAGTGTGGATTGTCATCACTTAAAAAAAGGGAAACATAAATGGCAATCGTTTGTAAGTTTGTTGTTCTTTGCACTTTTTTTTTTTTAAAATCCACTTCAGATTCTACATGTAGCTCTGTAGTTCTGTTTGCAATGAGAACATATTTCACATTGATGCTAATTTTTCTCGATTTTAACAAGGGAGAAAACTCCTGGTTATCTGGACGATTCCTGTGCATTTGTGTAAATGGAACGCGTAAGGCCATGTTTAAAAAAAGATTTACTATCAAAACTCTGTAATTTCTGAGAAAAGTGTCAGGTTTTTTTTTTTTTTTTTTTTTTTTTTTTTTTTTTTTTTTTTTTTTTTTTTACCATATGGCAATTCTGATTTAACGAGAGTAATCGCTATGTCCACCACCGTATTGGGAATCTTTACCCCGACATTGTATTCTAGTTAGTAAACACTTTTTTTTTTGAAAGTTTGTGATTTTCATGGCTTTAGATAGAAATGTGATGCCCATAGCGATTTGTTTATCATGGCCCATCTCTTTGATTATGCATTACAAGTCAAATAGTGAAGGCCACAGGTTCCCATCATTCAGTCATTTCAGAATCATCGTCAGGTTTTATGCCATGAAATGTCACAACACTTAAAAAGAGCTAGTGGCGAAACTGCGTCGCAAAACCGATTCTAACAACAACAACAACAACAACAAAAAATGCATTAAATAAAGAAATACATGCATCATGGTCAAAATCCCGACGGCTCTCTCTTGAAATTTAATATGAGTAAAAAATGCCGATTATAGAGACGCTGCATTTTGAAACACCGGAGAGAGAGAGAGAGAGAGAGAGAGAGAGAGAGAGAGAGAGAGAGAGAGAGAGAGAGAGAGAGAGAGCGTCCCAGAAATAGCACCACTACATTTTTTTACTATAAATGTTCCGTGTGTCCTACAGGTGTCCTACAAACGCAAATACCAAACAGCGCAGAAACAGCTGAGAATGTTCATGTGTCTCACCTTGATGAATGTCCATGACCATTACATAAGGTATAGTGGAGGGTGGAATGGACCTCTCCATGATTCATGTCCTCCACCATCGTACAGGCTACAGTGCCGGGTGGACATGTTGACCCGCCATGACTGACGGTCCACTATATTCTACAGTGTTCAGAGAAGGGGTGGACATGTTGACCCGTCATGACTCACGGTCACTATATTCTACAGTGTTCAGAGAAGGGGTGGACATGTTATCTGTCTGTCCATGACTCACGGTCCGCTACTATTCTACAGTGTTCAGAGAATGGATGGACATGTTGACCCGTCATGACTCACGGTCAACTATATTCTACAGTGTTCAGAGAATGGATGGACATGTTGACCCCACCATGACTGACTGTCCACTATATTCTACAGTGTTCAGAGAGAAGGGGTAGACATGTTAACCCGCCATGACTGACGGTCCACTATATTCTACAGTGTTCAGAGAAGGGTGGACATGTTAACCCACCATGACTGACTGTCCACTATATTCTAGTGTTCAGAGAAGGGGTGGACATGTTAACCCACCATGACTGACGGTCCACTATATTCTAGTGTTCAGAGAAGGGGTGGACAGGTCATCTGGCCAAAACTCTCTATCCATGACCAGTCGTTGGGGGCACAGTGGAGCGGACATGCTCTTTTTACAATGACTTCGTGCCAAAGACATTTCACAGCTTACAGTAGAGGATGGACACGCCAGGTCGCCATAACTCTTCATCCAAGACCGTCCCATAGGGTACAGTCGCGGATGGACATGCTGTCCTGCAATGACGTCATGTCCACGACCATTCTACCGCGTACACTGGAGGCTGGACATGTTTATCTCGCTAGGACTACTCGATCAATACTGTTGTACAATGCATAGAAGACGATGGGCTGGTTATATCGCCATAATTCTCTGTCCAAGACCATTCTACAGTTTTTTAAATGGAGGTTAGACATGTTTATTGCAAAGATTTACTTTTTTTTTTTTTTTGCTGTCCCATCTTCTGTGCCACCTCAGTGGCAGTGCACCCACGCCGCTCATTCCGACACCCTGTCCACAGCCACAGCCCGGCCCGGTCTGCCGCAGTCCCGACACCGCAATCCACATGGAGCAGTCAGTGTCAAGTCCTCACGAGGCAACCCACTGGAGGAGACACTGCACTGCTGCCGTGTCACTTCGGTAGTGTGTTCAGTGGCGTCTGTTCTGATCTAACATACACAGGGCATCACCTACTAAGCCCCCTACTGACGACAATGATTTCTTAGTCGCGAAGGCGGTATGAGTGAGCTCTCCCTTCGGAGGGCGGCACCACGTCTGTCCAACGACAGCTCCCATGAATTTGTCGGTACCGGTGACCCCGACAGAATCACTTAAAGGGCAAAGACGTGGAGAGGACATTGAAAGTTCGGTCACCACGACAGCAGGGCATGAAGGGCCACACAGAATTTGAGATTTTTTAAATGCTGATCGATGAGAATGAGGATGATGAAGATGATTTTACAGATTTCCTCCTTTTCCGGTTTGAGACTGCATGACAGGGCTGTACTCTACGCTTCCTTTCATAATGTATAACGGGCGTCAACAAGGCCGAGGGATACATCTGCAGTGTTAGGAAATTTGAGCAACACTCTCAGAAAACGCATCCATTTAGTGGATGAAACTCGACTGTGTGGTCCCAGTCTTCTCGGTTGAGCCCGTGGCAAACCCAACTCTGGGTAGGAACCGGTCGGGGCAGAAAAATCCCACAGGGTTCTGATAGGAATCGAACCTACAACCTCCCAGCCGGGAGTCCGCAACGGTAATTGCTTTACCATGGCGGCTGATTCGCTGTGACTTGTTATTTCAAGGCATTCTACAGGATACAGTTGAGGGTGGACATATATCTGACTATGACAATGAAAAAGATCGTTCGATAGGGTATAATGAAGGATGGACATGTTGTCTCGCCAACGCTTCATTTCTGGAACCATTCTTCAGAGTACAGTGGAGGATGGGCCTGTTACCTCGCTATGACATTGTTCAACACCCTCCTACTGGGTGTACTTCAAGGCGGGCAGGTATCTCACCATGATTTCATACTTAAGACCCACTGACAGCGCTGGTAGTCGACACCGCATTCCTGTGTAAAGTCGTAATAGAGAGATATCAGTCCTGAACTAGAGTTAGACTGTTGAGAGGCGTAGGCCACAGTCCTTTCTTCAGTTCAATGACGTCTTCTCTTTCTGCACTAGTCCAAAACTCGTCCTATCCTTTAAAGGCGATGGTTTCGGTAAGGGCATGCTGTGCCTTTTGAGTTCCACTGTATTGAGACAATGATAGTATGTTTTTTCAATTGTTTTTTTGGCGGTAAATGTTCAGTCTAAAAAATGCATGGCATGAATTTTCTATTATTTACTCGTTTGACGGGACCGGGAAAACAGAGAGAGGTCAGGGAGGTGGGGGTAGGGAAATAAAGATGGAGATGGATGTTGGAAACCGCGTTTGCAGCGTTTTACGTTCCTGGAAACTCGTGCTTCGTGTGTATGAAACGGGCAACAAAGGGATGTATGAAATGGGCAACAAAGGGATGTATGAAATGGGCAACAAAGGGATGTATGAAATGGGCAACAAAGGGAAGTATGAAATGGGCAACAAAGGGATGTATGAAACGGCAACAAAGGGATGTATGAAATGGGCAACAAAGGGATGTATGAAACGGGCAACAAAGGGATGCTTGCTGCTTGAAGTCGACTCTAACGCGTGCGGAACGTGGAAAGAAGGAAAGGGAAAAAGCTACTAGAGAGAGAGAGAGAGAGAGAGAGAGAGAGAGAGAGAGAGAGAGAGGAGGAAGGGAGAAAGGGAGACAGAGAGAGAGGGGGGGAGAGAGAGAGATGGAGGGAGTGGAGACAGAGAGAGAGAGGGGGGGGATAGAGAGAGAAGAGAGAGCAGAGGGAGAGAAAGAGAGAGAGAAGAGAGAGGAGAAGAGGACAGAGAGGGAGAGAGAGAGAGAGGGAAAAGAGAGAGAGAGAGGAGAGAAGAGGGAGGGGAGGGGAGAGAGAGAGAGAGAGGGGAGAGAGAGAGAGAGGAGAGTGAGGGAGACAGAGAGAGAGAGGGGGATAGAGAGAGAGGGGGGAGAGAAAGAGAGAGAGAGAGATAGCGGGGAGGGAGAGAGAGAGAGAGGAAGAACGAGAGAGAGAGAGAAGGAGGAAGGGGAGGGGAGAGAGAGAGAGAGGGGGGAGAGAGAGAGGGAGGGAGGGAGACGAGAGAGAGAGGATAGGAGAGGGGAGGGGGAGGGAGAGAGAGAGGAGGGGGGTCTCTCTCTCTATCTCTCTTTCCTCTCTCTATCCTATTAGAGAGTAGAGAGAGAGAGAGAGGCTTCAGACATACCTTTATTGACATTGACCTATATAGTCTTTGTGTCACGGGGGAACAAGATGATATTTTGAAGCGCCAGGAAGAGAGAGAGAGATAGAAAAAAAAAAAAATCAGGAATGAAAGGACAAACTGAAGAGAGAGAGAGAGAGAGAGAGAGAGAGAGAGAGAGAGAGAGAGAGAGAGAGAGAGGGAGGGAGGTAAGAAGAGACAGAGAGAGAGAGAGGAAGTTGAAAGAAGAGAGAGAGAGAGAGAGAGAGAGAGAGAGAGAGAGAGAGAGAGAGACAGAAGACAGACAGACAGACAGACAGAAAAAGGGCATGGGGATATTCTGTACAAGAAACGAAGGCTACGTACCGTTGTGACCCAATGTTGTTTGTGACCCAGTGTCGTTGTGACCCAATGTCGTTGTGCCCCCCCAATTGCAGATCGTTGTGGCCCCATGTCGATGTGACCCCATGTCGTTGT
>JADBJO010009702.1:42500-45000 GCA_016801955.1 Conus betulinus
TCCTAGGGGGGGGGGGGGGGGGGGGGGGGGGGGGGGGGGGGGGGGGGGGGGGGGGGGTACAGTGTGGGATTCAGCCAGGTAAGCGAGAGGGACCGACCCGTCAGGCCTGCTCACCTGGACGCCGGCCGTTTCCTATTTCAACCCCATCCCTTAATTCGAGCGGACGTCTCAAGACTCCGAGTTGGGAGTTCATGGTTCGGGAGACGGATGAGTCAGACCGTGCAGGAGGGCGTTTAATGCATCAACATGCCAGAGGCTCGATTCGTCTTCCTTCTAAAAAAAAAAAAAAAAAAAAAAAAAAAAAAAAAAAAAAAAAAAAAAAAAAAAAAAGGCTGGAGTCTTAGAAAAAGGCAGGATCAAGGAAGGTGTATTGGGGGTATGGCAGATATAAATGTCAAAAGATCCTCATTGGAATTTTCATTATAAACAAAGACTTTGTCTTTATATGGCAGATATAAATGTCAAAAGATCCTCATTGGAATTTTCATTATAAACAAAGACTTTGTCTTTATATGGCAGATATAAATGTCAAAAGATCCTCATTGGAATTTTCATTATAAACAAAGACTTTGTCTTTATATGGCAGATATAAATGTCAAAAGATCCTCATTGGAATTTTCATTATAAACAAAGACTTTGTCTTATATGGCAGATATAAATGTCAAAAGATCCTCATTGGAATTTTCATTATAAACAAAGACTTTGTCTTTATACGGCAGATGTTTTCATCTGAATTCTTATTATGACCAAAAGCTTTGTCGCTATATGGAACTGGTGAGTTGATTTTAACGTGGTGACAGCCCTCATCTGGCCCTTTGCGGTCGGCTGGGCTATAAGCAACATTATCTTATCTTATCCTGTCGCTATATGGAAGATATAAATGTCAAAAGATCCTCATCGGAATTTTCATTATGACCAAAGGCTTTGTCATTATATGGCAGATATAAATGTCAAAAGATCGTCATCGAAATGTTCATTATGACCAAAGGCTTTGTCATTATATGGCAGATATAAATGTCAAAAGATCCTGATCGGAATTTTCATTATGACCAAAGGCTTTGTCATTATATGGCAGATATAAATGTCAAAAGATCTTCATCGAAATGACCATTATGAACACAGACTTTGTCATAAAAAAAACACACTATGGATTATGATTTTCGTGTGTTTTTGATAATTCCAGTGCTTTTTGTTATGAATTTTATATCGTGAAGGCTAACTGGGCACCGAATGAGTAATCATGACTTCAGTGCTTGAGTGCGTTGCTGCAAGGAGCTGCCAACGGGTTGTTAATTACTGTAGTTTTTTTTTTTCTTTTTTTATTTCGTTGTATTTTTTGTCCCATATAGAAAATGTTCAGACTTAATGTTTTACGATTATCAGTTATTTTCACTGCACGGATTTGTAGTTATTTCATTGCCACGATTTTTATTGCATTGCAGATTTTTTTTTTTTTTCTGCGGAAAAAGGTTCATGATTATTGTTCTACCGCGATTGTTTATTTCATTGATAGAAAAAAAAAAGTTAATTGTCATTTTCACATATATTCCATTTCACTGGGGATGTGTTTCTGAGCGCAAGTGGTTCACACTCATTGTATTCTTGATGTTGGCACGCTGCCCACAGGACTAACGCTATCATAAGCAGTGAAAAGGACACTTTTGACACCAAAATTGTACCGTACTTTATATTTCACGAAAATATGAATACTCCCCTCTTAATGGCATCAACAGTTTTCAACACGAGTTTGACTATTTTTTTGTCACGTTAGTTAAGGAAACACTGATCTTTTTCACTGCTTTTGACGAGTTTGCTGGTCAGGGAGAAACTGTAACATCCCTATGGACTGGGTGGGACACACAGACCGAGCCAGCAAGTACCACTGTATTCTTTCACATGGGAGGGCGTGCGTTCACACAGGCAAAGAAACAGCAGGTTTGAATCTGTGCACAAAACTGTTAGTATTCCTCTGGAAATCCGTACCCAACAACCTCAACGGAATAAAGTTCAAGAGTCATCCACCGAAAAGAACCCCGATTATGGATATGATTATAATCGTACTGGGTCGGGATGGTGGCGGTGGTGATGTGTGTGTGTGTGTGTGTGTGTGTGTGTGTGTGTGTGTGTGTGTGTGTGTGTGTGCGCGTGTGGAGGTGGTGGGGAGAAGACACTGAGGGGGACTGTGTGTCTTCTCTGAACGGGAAAACAGGGAGAGGACCAAACACATCAGTGCACGTGCAGCAGTCACCCATCCGACGGCCTGTCCGCTTTGGCTTCGCCCTACTCTTCTCTTTCTGGTCCAGCCAGAGCCCAGCTTGCTGTTGTTACAAGGGGCCCGGTCTGGTCCGGGCTGATGCTTTCTGGAATCTCGGGTCTGGAATCGCCACGGAATCTCGGGTCTGGAATCGCCACGGGGCCGTAGGCTACTCAGGCACTAAAATAACTCATCATTAATGCATCACTAATACTGAAATGACCTCTTCACCCATGCGCTAGGGAG
>JADBJO010009702.1:55000-65000 GCA_016801955.1 Conus betulinus
CCCCAGCAGCTTCTGTTTGTTTGAATCTGTCTGTCTGTTTCTCTGTCTCTCTCGCTGTCTCTCTTTCTCTCTCTGTCTGTCTCTGTCTGTCAGTCTCACTGTCTGTGTATCTGTTTGTCTGTCTGCCTGTCTGTCTCTGTCTCTCTCACACTCACTCTCTCTCTCTTACTCACTCACTCACTCTCTCTCTCAACTTTTTATCTCTTCCTCTGTCTTTTGTTCTTTCTCACTGTCATTTTCAATCTGTCACTCGCAGAGCGTCTCTCTCTCTGTCTCTGTCTCTCTGTCTTTGTCTGTCTCTGTCTGTCTCTGTCTCTCTGGCTGGCTATCTGTCTCTGTCTGGCTATCTGTCTCTCTCTCTCTCTCTCGTCTCTCTCTCTCTCTCTCTCTCTCTCTCTCTCTCTGTCGTTTTCTGTCTCCCTCTCTGTCAAAGTCTCTGTCTCTATCTTTGCAAGTGTGTATACTGCCTGTCCTATCTTTTTTTTTTTTCTTTTTTTGTTGTCTTTTCTCTCTTCCTTAACTTCTCCTCGCCATATGCCTTCCCCGTCCTATCCCACTTTCTCCTTCTGTCTCTCGCACTCTGAGTCTTCTCTCTGTCTCTCTGGCTCCTTTGTCTTTCTGTTTTTTTTTCTCTCTATTTGTAACAATTATTATATTATCTGGTCCAGAAGGAAAGTGTGTTTAAGATAATACGAGATTTAACGCCTATCTCGCGCTGAAGTGGATGGAGATAAGTGATTGCTCGTTCGTTTTCGTTGTCCTGAGTGTTGTGTATCTTGCCTGAAGAAGACCTATGAGGTCGAAACGCGTCGTGGTTTGTCTTGTAATTCGTATGTCCACTTTTTTTTTTGGCGGTGCGCTAATATTAATATTCAAAAGTTTTCTAAATAATATGATTTGATATTGCTGACCAGAGAAAATCTTGGTTAAGTAGTTTTCTCCCCCCCCCCCTCCCCCCATCCCTCCCCCCTTCCAGTTGAGTAAAATTTGTCTTGTTTTGGCAGCATTAATGTGAATGGGTGTGAAGGCTTCTGGTTTTTGCTCGAACTTTTCTGAATCTAGAGATCTGTCTCTCTCTCACCCAGTCTCTGTCCCTAAGTGTGTTTGTCTGTCTGTATGTCTGACTGTCTGTCTGTCTCTCTTTCTCTCTCTCTTTGTCCTTCTCTCCTTCCTCTCTCTGTCTCTGTCTCTCTCTCTCTCTGTCTCTGTTCTTCTGTCTCTCTGTCTTTCTCTGTTTCTGTCTCTCTCAGTCTCTGTATGCTTGTCTGTCTGTCTGCCCCCCCCCCCCCCCCCTCACCCCCTTCACCCCCCACCCCCTTGTTCTTGTTCTGTCTGTGTGTTTGTCTGTCTTTCTGTCTCTGTCTCCCTTCTCTCTCTCCGTCTGTCTCGTAACCCTCTGATATTATTCACGGACACGTACATAAAGCGCACATTGGTTGTTACAGCTGGCAGAGGACAGACTGCCTAGGCTGACGTCTCTCTGAGGCAGACACTGCCATCATCCTGGCTGTCCTAAATCAATGTCATCCGCACTGAGCTGGTCCTGTGAGTGGTGGTCAAGAGAGGGAGTGGACAGTATACATAGACCCCTGTGGGGGTTTTGTCTGTAGGGTCTGTGTGTGCGCACGGTACAGACATTTCCGGTGATTTTCGCTGTGTTACTGTCTCCATGCTCAGCTGTCTTGAGTGATCTTTCTCTCTGTCTCGGTCTGTCTGTCTGTCTGCCTGTCGGTCAGTTTGGTCGGTTGGTCTCTTGCTCTCTCTCTCTGTCTCTGTCTCTCTGTCTCTGTCTCTCTCTCTCTAGCTGTTGCTCTTTTTCTTTCTCTCTGTCAATCCCTCTCTTACTCTCTCTTGCTCTCCCTTTCTCTCTCTCTCTCTCTCTCTCTCTCTCTCTCTCTCTCTCTCTTGCTCTTCTGTCTCTGTCTGCCTCTCTGTCTGTCTGTGTCTCTGTTTCTGTCTCTCTCTGTCTCTTTCTCTGTTTCTGTCTCTCTCTGTCTCTCTGTGTCTCTGTTTCTGTCTCTCTCTGTCTGTCTTTCTCTGTTTCTGTCTCTCTCTCTGTCTCTTTTCTCTTTTTCTGTCTCTCTCTGTCTGTCTGTGTCTCTGTTTCTGTCTCTCTCTCTGTCTTTCTCTCTCTGTTTCTGTCTCTCTCTGTCTTTCTCTGTTTCTGTCTCTCTGTCTGTCTTTCTCTGTTTCTCTCTCTCTGTCTGTCTGTCTTTGTCTGTGTCTGTCTCTCTCTGTCTGTCTTTCTCTGTTTCTGTCTCTCTCCAAGTCTCTCTTTGTCTCTGTCTGCCTGCATGTCTGTTTTTTGTCTGGTCCTCCCCCCCCCCCTTCTCCCCCTCGTTCTGTCTGTCTGTCTGTTTCTTCGCGCTCTCTGTCTTTTTTTCCCTCCCTCCCTCCCTCTCCTCTCCCTCTCCCCTCCCTCCCTCTCTTTCTCCCCCCCCCTCTCTCTCTCTCTCTCTTTCTTAACACTCTGTTTTATTCATGGACATGTAGATAAAGTCCCTTCTGTTTTTATTCGCGGACACGTACATAAAGCCCACATCGGTTGTTAACAGCTGGCGGAAAGTAGAGCGTTTGTCGTGGCTGACGACTCTCTGACGTACACACTGCCGTCCACCTTGGCCGTCCTAAACAATGTGATCTTTGCCGCTGATGGGGTCCTCAGAGGGGTTGGTCAGGATGGCAAAGAGGGATGTGTAAAAACCTCTGTGGATCGGTGGACAGGGTCTGTGTGTGTTTTCATACGGCGTACGCATTTTCAGCGACCTCTCTCTGTTACCGGTTGTGTCTGTCTGTTCTACTTCTGTCTCTGTCTGTCTGTCTGTGTGTCTCTCTGTTTCTGCTTCTCTGTCTGTCTCCACGTATTTTGTGTATCTGTTGTCTCTCTCTCTGTCTTTCTGTCTCTGTCTCTCTGTCTCACTCTCTGTGTGTGTGTGTGTCTCTCTCTCTGTGTTTTTGTTTCTCTGTCTCCCATTCTTTTGTATATCTGCTCTCTCTCTCTCTCTCTCTCTCTCTCTCTCTCTCTCTCTCTCTCTGTTTTTATTTCTCTGTCTGTCTCCACTTATTTTGTATATATCTGTTCTCTCTCTCTCTCTCTCTCTCTCTCTCTCTCTCTCTCTCTCTCTCTCTCTCTCTCTCTCTCTTTCTCTCTCTCCGTCCTTCTGCCTCTCATTTTTTTTTTTCTTGTCTCCTCCTAGGTCTACTACTACTGTTGCTGCTGTTACGTCACATACGTAAGAGAGAGAGAGAGAGAGAGAGAGAGAGAGAGAGAGAGAGAGAGAGAGAAGAGAGAGAGAGAGAGAGAGAGAGAGAGAGAGAGAGATCCGAAACCAGAGTCTTTTCTCTCAGTTTACTGGGTTCCTGCAAATATTGATCATGGGCATCACATTTTGCAGTTCACCATTTTTCATAGAATTTCAAGTTACAGCCATGCGATCACATCTGGCATTTTGTTCCAGGATTGTTTAGCATTTGAAATGTGATGTCTGCGTGCACACAGGCACAAACAATCGCCCCCCCTTCCTCCTCAACACACACACAACACACACACACACACACACACACACACACATACACACACACGAGCGCGCGCGCGCGCGCGCGCGCGCCCACACACACACACACACACACACACACACACACACACACACACAACACACACACACACACACAACACACACACACACAGAGGCACACACACAACACACATACACACACACACCACGTGCGTGCACACAAAAACAGCGCACGCACAGATGCACACGCTAATATAAACAAAAGCACACACACACATACACGCACACACACTCACGCACACACCACAACTCCGTACGCACACAAACACACACAGACACACACACACAAGACCACACAAACGCGCGCACGCATACACACACACACACACATACACACACACACACACACACACACACACACACACACAACACACCCACATACAACACACACACACACACACACACACACACACACACACACACACACACACACACACACACACACACACACATACTCGTTCTCTCTCTCTCTCTCTCTCTCTCTCTCTCTCTCTCTCTCTCTATCTCTCTCTCTGTCTGTCTTTCATGTGCTGCTTTTCTCGCTTTTGTCATTGTTAAAGACATATTTATATACACTCACACATAGAAAAACGCAAACGCGCACACGCTTGCGCGCGCGCCGCGCGCGCACTCACACACACACACCACACACACACACACACACACACACACACACACACCACACACACACACACACACACACACGCCCTCGCGTGCATTACACCAAACAAGCATGCACGCCATCTGGCAATAGAATGGCTGCATCAGCAGCAGCACCAATTAGTAGGAGTAGGAGTGGTGGCCGCAGGAACAGCTGCAGCAGTAGTAGCAGTGGAACAAACACCAAACTGGAACAAATGAGCTCACAAACAGACAGAATATCAAGAAATAGAGGCAACTATAATCAAAGACAGTTCTGATGAATAATTATTCGTGCACTTATCCAGTATTCTCAACAAAAGTTGTCACAACAGTATTCAGGATCTTATAAGAACTAAAACGAATGTTATCATGATAAAAAACATCGCATGTGAAATGTAAATTCTACCAGTGTCAGCATTGGAGGTATATCAGTCTCCGGTAAACCTCAGACAATCAAGAACCCGTGGAGTTTGGGGGGGGGGGGGGGGGGAGACAGTCAAATTCTCTCCATCTCTTTGGTCCAATTACAGCACGTAAATTTACACACATCTTTGATATTGATGAAACAAATCTCCCCAATAAGTTCAGGAAAACTAAACTTGATACCTGTCTTCAGGTAAGGCGACAACTCAGACCCCTGCAAACAAACAACCTACCTCAATCATCTCCATTCTTTCCAAACGTTTAGAAAAAAAAGACTTGTAAAAGAAACACTCTGGCTGCCACATAAGTACATACCAGTTTCATGATCTTGGTAAGTCAGGCTTCGACAAAAAACGCTTGTGCCATACAACCTTAATCAACCTTTTTGATAACTGGCTAAGTGACTTCAACTACAATAGATGTTGCAGTGTCCATTGTTTTATTTTGAAAACGCTTTCGATGCGATTGACCATGGTCCTCTTGTTAGAAATTAGAAGTCAGATTTATCCACAAGCACCCTTCAACTCTACACTCTTATCCAGCAGACAGGCAGCAGTAACGATGAGTGCCCCAATCTTCACGTTTAAAACCATTCATTACAGCGTCCCTCAAGGCTCTATTCTAAGTCTGCTAGTCTTCTCAATTTACATTGAGAATCTACTCTCCATATTTAAACCCACTTGTGAGCTGTTTATGGATGGTACGTCAGTCTACATGAATAATTCTGCTGTTAGTAAAACTTTACAAGGAAGTACCAATGATCTCATAAACTGGGCTGATCTCGATCACCTATCGCTTCACCCTCACAGAGAGAAGAGATCGATGCAACCAGAAAAGGAAGACAAAATTTCATAATAACGCCTCCCATTTCTCCTTCATCAAAATGAAGTAGATGAACAAGATACGCAATAAGATGTTACGAATGAGTGGTTATAACTGCATGTTTCAGAAAACTCTTTTTACTTCTTTGTACAAAAGAATTTCACAGTGTCCATATCACTCAACAGAATCGAACGTATTGTTGAAATCCACTCACGCAAGTTTGTTTTCAACGCGAATGTATATCCATACATTGACAACGCGGTGACCTGATGGGTGTTCACGAGGCGAACACACTGAAAACATTGCTGCGCCTACACACGAAAGTGCTCAAACAAGTCCTCCTAAAGGATGCTAGCCTCGTAGACTCTCTTCAACTATTCTTCCCGTATACCACAGACTGGGGTGCAACTAAGGCATATAAGTCAGTTGATTACGATGGAGAACGCACCCTCATGAAAATGACTGAAAAGCTCCCCTAGGGTCCATGAACAGATTCGCGATCAGTTCTGTCAGGGCCCCTGCCGTCAGATCCATGCCCCCGTTCTACACACTGACCTGTTCGAATCCAGGACCTATCATGTCGACGCATTGGAGCTATCTCCCTGAGCCTCTCCTCTCTGATCTCATTATAAGCTGTACAATAGAATATAAAGAGAGACAGAGGGGGGAGGGGGGAGGGAGGGAGGGAGAGAGATGGGTGCATACAGTCCCCACCAGTTCAGTCATCATGACAAATTGAAGAGAGGGTTATTGTGAATGGCTCATTTTCTAAAACTAACCGACTGTGATTTTATGTTTGTTTTATTTACGAGTTTGATTTCATATGTTTTGATTGAAACATTAATGGACGAATGCCGTGCTGATATGTTTGTTGGTTATGAAGTCTTTTGTAAATCTGCAGTTTAAATTTCTAAACAAGGGAGCGTTCATGCGGAGTGATTTGTTTATTCAGAAAAGAATTGTCTCCCTTTGTTAAAATCATCGACATTAATCATTCAAACTTTTTTGTGTTCTTGATCGGTAAAAGATATTTGGAATAGATAAAGATGTTTTGTACTTTTGTTCCTATATACCTCCAGAAGGTTCACCTTTTTTATGCCTATTTTGATATTGACAATGGTATTAATTTGCTTAAAGAATGTCTTGTTGATTTATTGTTACATAGGGATGTTTATGTTATATTAAATGGTGCTATAAGTTTATTAGATGTGGATGTAAATTATGCGCTAAACATGTTTAATGACGGCATGAAGGAAAGTGCAGACTGCATGAGGAGATGTATACATATTAATAGTAACAAAGTACCCTGGTGACTGGTATGATAAAGAATGTGATGCTAGTAAAAAAAAAACCAGGAGGTTACTTCGTATCTGTCGTCGCACTTTAATAAAGATCGAGAACAAAAAATGCTTACACAGTTGCTAGGCGAGAATATAAACATTTATTGAAGAGAAAAGAGAAAGACTTCAACAATTCTTTAGTTCAAAAACTTGTATCATCTGTAAACTGTCAAAAGAAATTCTGGGATACTATTCAGAGGATTTCTTTCAAAAGAAAACAGCCCAGGAATAACATCAGTATTGAAACATGGTTTCAACATTTCCAGGCTACTACTAGAGTCTGATGTTAGTAAGGGTGTGTTGACCAAACACTTGATGTCAACAACGACAGTTATATAAATCGACCAGTTACGCCTCGAAGTAGTATTAGCGTGTAGAAAATTGAAAAATCACAATGCGGCTGGCCCTGACGGCATTATTGGTGAACTATTTAAACATGCTTCTGATCAGGTAATGCAATTCTTTCTGAAATTGTTTAATATATGATTTGATAAAGGTACGTTTCCAGAAAACTGGACTGAATCAGTTATTTTGCCAATTTTCAAAAAGGGTGATGTTAATAACCCCAACAATTACAAAGGGATCTCTATTAGTGATATTAGAAGTAAAATCTTTGGGACAATTATTAATAATCGACTGCAAGAATGGGTAGAGGAAAATAATATCACAGGTGATTATCAAGCAGACTTTAAGAAGGGTTACTCAACTATTGATCACGTTTACATTGCTTGCACTTGTGCAGAAGCAGTTTTCTAACAATAGGAAGTTATACGTGGCTTTTGTAGATTTCGAAAAAGCGTTTGACTCCATTAATAGACATCTCCTCTGGCCCATTTTGACAAAAAATGGTATTAAAGGTAGACTCCATAGATGTATTAGAAGTATGTATGATAGAGTAAGAACCAGAGTCCGTTGTGGAGCGAAACTTACTGACTATATTAATTGTTCTAGAGGAGTCAAGCAGGGAGATGCGTGCAGCCCTATCTTATTTTCTTTGTTTATTAATGAGTTAGCTCTTGATGTAATCAACAATGGTAAACATGGTGCTTTATTATCGCTCGACGGTTTTGAATTGTTTATCCTTCTGTTGGCCGACGATGTTGTTTTGATGTCTGAAACTGTTATAGGGTTGCAAACACAACTGAATAGCGTGCGCCGTGCCGCTAGATCATTGCAGTTGAAAGTCAACATGGAAAAAAGCAATATCATAGTATTTCGTAAAGGTGGTTATTTAAGTGTAAGGGAAAGGTGTTTATACGATGGTACTCCTATGCCAGTTGTCAATGCTTATAAATATTTAGGAATATTATTCTCAACACGCTTGAGTTTTGTTGGCGCATGCAAAGACCTTTCAAGTAGAGCTAAAAATGTTGTGCTTTGTATCATGAAAAAGTTACACGTTCTTAATAATTCTTCATTCATGTTATTTATAAAGCTATTTGATTCTCAAGTTCAACCGATTGTACAGTACGGTTCTGAGCTATGGGGACTAGAAATAAAGGCTATCTATTGTGAATCTGTTCAAATGTTTGCTCTGAAAAGGTTTCTTGGTGTAGATAGACGGACCCCAAATGATCTAATTTACGGTGAGACGAATCGATTTCCCATTTACATTACCTCTGCTGTCAGATGCATCCGCTATTGGCCGAAACTTTTTGCAAATGGAAGACTTTAGAATTCCTCGTAAGGCGTACAATATGTGGTATGACTTAGATGCTAAAGTCAAAAAAAGTGCGTCTTTGTCTGTCTTTGAATACGGATTTGGATTTGTTTGGCTGAATCAAGGGGTTGGTAATACTGAAGAGTTTGTATGTGTTTTCCGTCAACGGTTGGTTTGACTGCAGATGGCAGAAATGGACTGATCATATCCATAACAGTGACAGATTTGATTTATACAGGAACTTTTGAGATGTTAATGACTTCAAAACGTACTTAACCTTAGATGTGGACAGGCACCTAAAGCATGTAACAGCAACATTCAGATTAGGAATATCTGCATTGGCTACTCATTATTTTAGATATTGCATATGTAATGATTATGATATGATTTGTCCTTTATGTAAAAAATCAATTGAAACCGAATTACACTTCGTCCTGTCCTGTCCAGCTCTCATGAGCATCAGAGAAAAGTTTATTAAGCCCAAATATTACAGACAGCCATCCTTGTTTAAACTGAGCCTACTTTGTTCATCTACTTCTGCAGCAGTTGTTAAGAAATTTTCTTTGTTTTTTGTACAGGCCTTTAAGTAAAGAGAAATTTTCACTTCTTGAAATTGCCTTCAATTATTCTTGTTTCGTTCCGTTATTTGATTTCATGTAACTATTATACTTGTGCGTTCACACACCCCTTCATTAGGGGCCTTGGCCTGTTACATGAATAAATAAATCTGAATCTGAATCTCTCCCTCCTCCCTCCTCCTCCTCCTCCTCTCTCTCTCTCTCTCTCTCTCTCTCTCTCTGTGATTTGATTGACAATCTCCTCCTCCTCCTGCTCCTTCTTCTTCTTCTTCTCCTTATTGTCCCTCTCCGGCTCCTCCTTGTCGTTCTCCACCACGTCCTCCTCCTCCTCCTCCTCCTCCTTCTCATTATCGCTCAGTGCTCAGTGTTGTGCAACGGCAACTTTGTAACAATCATTTCGTGTTGCTGTTGATTTTCTTTCTTTCTTTTTTGTTTTTAAACCATTAATATCTGTACATTAATGGGGGCCCCTTCTTCTGAATGGGTTCCAAAGTCTTAATAAAGCATTCATTCCTCGCATGTCCTCTCTCTCGATTCCCTTCCTTCCTTTCTCTCTCTCTCTCCCCCCCTCCTCTCTCTCTCTCTCGTATCTTTCTCTCTCTCTCTCTCTCTCTCTCTCTCTCTCTCTCTCTCTCTCATCCCCCCCCCCCCCCCTCTCTCTCTTTCTGTCATTGTGTCTCTCTCAGTGTCACTGTCTGTTTGTCACTGTCTGTTTTTTTTTTTTTCTTATTGTTTCATCGCTTGTCGCTGCTTAATTCATGTACAGTGTTAAGCGTCAAGAAATCAAAAGAGTTGATATTCAGTTTGTGTTCCCCCCCCCCCCCCCCCCCCAAAAAAAAAAAAAAAAAAAAAAAAAAAATCCATTTCTTTTTCGTTGCCCCGTTGCCCTGTTCTTTCGCGTTCGTCGAAGGACACCATTCAACACAATCGCTCTTATTGCTTCAGGTTCAGTTGCTCTCG
>JADBJO010009702.1:75000-80608 GCA_016801955.1 Conus betulinus
TGTGCGGTAAGTAGCCCATGGCATTGTTTGTGGTCTGAGGATGCTTGACACCAAATTTGGTGGCAGTTGGCCCAACACTGTGGCCACAGCTGTCTCCTTACCGCGGCAAGCAAACGGTCAAAAACTGTCGGTACGGCTGTCTCCTTTCCGCGATACGTGCTGCGTGTCCTGGCCTATCCGAAACCCCCCGTCCTATGTTCGGTAAGTAGCCCACGACCTTGAGGATGCTTGATAACAATCAGCGCTGCGTGCCCAGGCCGCTCTGCAACCCCAGTCTTGTGTGCAGTATCTAGGACATTCCCAGGGTGCCAAGGATGCTTCATACCAAATTGGGGTGCAGATTGGTGCAGAACTGTGGCCGTGGGGGCACCTTTATCCCTCCCGCTGTAAGCGCCGCGTGCTCTGGCCGCTTTGCGGCCCCCGTCCCGTATGTGGTACCTATGACATTACTAGGGTGCCAAGGATGCGTCATACCAACTTTGGTAGTAGTAAAGAGCCTCTTTCTGTCTCTAAATTTGTATTTGTCTTAAAAAAATGTATATGTACATACATATATAAGAAAATGAAAAGAATAAATGAAAAGATGAATAGATTACAAATGGAAACAAAGAAGAGATGGAAATAGGAAGATGAACAAAGAAAAGGAAGCAAAGAAGAGATGGAAATAGGAAGATGAACAAAGAAATAAGAACATGTAAGAGAGGGAGGATTGATGTACCATGAAGATATATGAGAAGATGATTATAAATTGAGAATAATAGAACTAATTAACTAATTCTCCTCTCGTGGGTGGCCCCGTTTCCGTCCGGCGGCCATTTTGAACGCGTGGAGACCATGCGCAGATAAGTGGCTTCTCGTTCTTCGTTTTTACTGTCCTAAATGTTATTTGTTTTCGCCTGAAGAAGACCCAAGAGGTCGAAATGCATTGTGTCTTGTCCTGTACTATGTTTGTCCTTGGCGGTAACTAACCCCCTGTCTTTCTAAATTTCGCTTCATTTTCCGCCCTCAGTCACTCCCTTTTGAAACTTGAGTTCAGTTGGTCGAGTGGAGCTCTCCGAGTTTGTGAATATTTGATTTTGCTGCGCCCTAGAAAGAGTGCCGCCCCAAACTAAATAGCTTTTGACCTTCACAGTGTGCCAAGGATGCTTGATACCAAATTTGGTATCGATCGGTTGAGAACTGTGGCCGTGCATAAGGAATACACACACACACACACACACACACACACACACACACACACACTCACACACACGCAGACACAACACACACACACACACACACACACACATACACACACACACACACAGAGGCAGATTTCGAACACACACACACACACACACACACACACACACACACACACATATATATATATATAAATGATGCATGGGTGGTAGGAGGTGCGGGGAGTCGGTGGTGGGTGGTGGGTGGGAGTCATTCTGGTGGTATGTCAGAATAACTCCCCAGGAGTCAGACTGAAACACAGAGGGAGTTAGGTTTTTTTTTATATTCTAGTTTAACTCCCGGGGGAATTAAAACTTACATACGAACAGTGTAACTCCCTGGGAGTCAAAACCATACGGGGAGTTCCAATTTTTCGTTAAGGTTGACTTGACAGATGATCACCGTCGGAGTAACACGTGTTTTGTCGGCGCTCCGCACGAAATGGCCGGAATGCACTTCTCCGGACTTTCGCACAGCTGAGAGGAAAAATGGCCCACGGTTCAGCTACACGTGAATCTGAGTGAAAGATATCCACTGCAGCGTTTTATTGACAATGAAAGGAAGAACAAGAAGACGAACTTTTCTTACCAAAGAGAAATATTCATTCAGTCACGTCAAAAACTGGAGAGACGACTGTTCCACCAGTGACATAGTGAGCAGAAAGTGTATTTGCGAACTCCCGCCAACTGTAACGTCGTGCGCTCGGTGACTGTGTTCAAGTTACTCACTCTTTCATTACCCCCCAAAAGACAACACCAGGAGACCGAACCAGAAACAAAAAGACCCAACAATGTTTCAAGTCAAGTCAGTGAGAGCCCTAGCACAGAAGAGGAACATGTTCACGAGGAAGTGTTTAGTAGAGAACGTTCGTCAAGTAGTAAACGAAAAAATTGCAGATCAAAACAGCACAAAATAACTGACTTTGCCAGCAGTGTGACCAACAGCGACGAGAAGGCAGGTGAGGGTGCTCAAAAGGTAATCCTGGAGAACAGTGACACTGTAGCTACCGCCGCCCTACGTCGTCTGGAAAGTGGTATGGAGGATGGCAGAAGACAGACAAAAAAAAAAAATTAATACACATAGAAAAGGTATTGTCGGAAATGTTTGAAATTAGAAAAAAAAAAATTCATACCTGAGGAAAAAGACAGAACTACTGGAGAAGAAACGCTCCGTGTTAAGATGAAGTCGATCATCTGGAGAAAAAAATCAAGCAAGAGAAAGAACTTCGAAATACATTAGAGCAAAATACACGAAAGGACAACTTTAAAATAATCAATTTGCCTGGAGATTCTTAGAAAGAGACGCCAGAAGAGACAGAAATGAGGTAATACACCTTATACAGAAAACGCTGGGAGTCTCTTCTTTTCACCCTGCTCACATCAGTGTCACGCACAGAGTGGGGAAACTTTTGGGCACGGACAAAACAGACCGGTCATAATCAGGCTAACAAACAGAAAATTCAAATCTGAAATATTTAGGCAGAGGAAAAAAAATTGAGGAATGAAAAATACAAAGATCTTCATAAACGAAGACCTCACCAAACTGAACACGCAAAGACTGTTGCAGATGAAGAGGCACCCAGCTGTTGTTTCTGCCTGGTCTTTCCAAGGAAAATTATACAGCAAGCTGACCGACCACAACACTCTGAACATAGAAGACGGAGACATGGGGAAAATCGACAGGGCTTTGCTCGACTCCACAGCCCTCACCCAGAGGTCTCAGGGCCACAGGCAGACGTGGATCCGAGGACGCGAGCAGCCTGGAGGAGGGGGAGCAGTCGGGAGAGAGGGGACGACGGAGAGGACGACGGAGAGGACAGGCCGGGGACCTACACGTCCATCGTCTACCCCTGGAGGTATTCACCTCCCATCTACATCGCCAAGGCCACCGTGTGTGAAGAAAGACGGTCGACGACTTCTGTGACAAACCTTTGCGAAGACAGACAGTCGAGGTGCAGGGATCAGCCAACTGTGGAGGGATTCCATGGAAATCGGAATGACACTGAGGATGACGTGGAATCGTACGAAGTGGAAGTCTCTCCATAAAAGGTGTGCATACCAAAGATAAGTAAGTTATTATTCTCCCCTCCCGCCCCCGCCCCCATCCACCACCCTCTCCCCCCCCCTCTTTCTTTTTTTTTGCTGTCCCAACTTCTGCGCCACCTCAGAGGCAGTGCACCCACGCCGCTCATTCCGACACCCCGTCACAGCCACAGCCCGGCTGGTCCCGCCGCAGCCCCGGCACCGGCAATCCACAGGGAGCAGTCAGTGTCAAGTCGTCAAGAGGCAACCCACCGGAGGAGACACTGCACTGCTGCCGAGTCACTTCGGTGGTGTTCAGTGGTGCCTGTTCTGATCTAACATACGCAGGACACCACCTACTAAGCCCCCTGAGACTCGCCGATACCGGTGACCCCGACGGAACCAAACCAAGGCCACAGACGTGGAGAAGACATCGAAACTGAGGTCACCATGAGAGCAGGGCATGAAGGGCCACAGAATTTGAGACTTTTTTTAATGCTGATCGATGAGAATGAGGATGATGAAGATGATGCTACGGATTTCCATTTCGGTCTGAGACTACATGACAGGGCTGTACTCTACGCTTCCTTTCATAATATATCCCGGCGTCAACCAGGCCCGAGAGATACAGGCACCTGCAGTGTTGGTCAGGAAATTTGAGCAACACTCTCAGAAACGCATCCAGAGAACGTAGAAATGTTCGTTCTGGCTCAGCCCCTCGCAAAGCTCGGAGCTGATGCCAGAACGAACATTTCTACGTTCTCTACAGTCAGCTCGGGAGCTGATGCCAGACAAACATTATTACGTTCTACAGTCAGTCAGTTTAACCTTTATTCACAAACATACATATTGTGTAGGATTATGCCAGAACAAACATTATTACGTTCTCTACAGTCAGTCAGTTTAACCTTTATTCACAAACATACATATTGTGTAGGATTATCTGTTTTTTAATACTATTTACACAAAACTTTTGAGATTTTAGTTTTTTGCTTAATTCTACGTTCTCTTGTTCATCCTCAATAACATCATTTTCGCGTATACATTCATCAAAAGAATCTCTGTCTTTCATGTAAAATAAAACTACGGTCTTTAATTGTTCTCTAAAGTCTTTTAAAACAGAGTATATTTTTGACATAAAATCCACACACTTATCCCAGCATGCCTTCCACTGAAAGCCAGTTTAGATAAAGTATTTCTTTTTTTAACTATGTCTCTCTCTCACTAGGATCAACCAAATATATGTTATCATCTTTCCATATAACATTCGATCATGATATGATTGATTCCATTTTTATGGTTGGGCAAAAAATTACTATATGTTCAAAGTTACAACGATAAACTGTTTGTAATAGGTCAAGAACAAATATTGTTTTCCACAACCAGTTTGCCCGCAAATCAATGCACAATGAGGTTTTTTTGTCATAAAGTTTAACTGCTCCATAGTTTTATAACAGAATTTAATCTAATCCAGTTATTATTTGTATCATACTATCTGTTAAAACTTGTTCAGTATAATAAAATCCTATAAGATCTAAATGTGTAATATTAATCCAATTCAGTTCAGTCAGATTGTTTCTATTTAGACTGATATTGATTTTATCGCTAGTTGTTATAACCTTCATATCCTCACCGTCGTAAAGAACAACAACAGTAACTTTAAGTCTTTCAACGTCTAAGTTTTGCCAGCTAATCATCTTTTAAGACAGAAATTTCAAATATTATTGTGAACGTTTCTTCTAATTTCATTCGCGGGAAAGAACTGTAATTTTGTAGAAGCTTCCTTTGTAACTGATTCTTTTCTGTGGAGGATGTACTGTTTGTTTCCAAAAGGCTTTATTCCGATCTCTCTCCGACTATTGTCCTCTGGCATAAGACTTACATGTAAAGGACCAGAGTTGAGTGCTTTTCTGAAACTTTTTTGACGGGTCAAAGAATGTAAATGGACTTATGAATTCATATTTTATGTCCCATTCTACTTGTGGTTCTATGTGCCATTTGTTGTCAGTTTTTCGAACTATTTTATATCATACTGACCTACACTGTCTGCTTCTACATTACGCAGTTGTTCTAGTCTAGGAAAACCTTTGTTGTCGCTAACCTCTTTGCGTTTATAATAACCATCTTTGGTGTACTCAAAACCATACAAAGTGTTTATACATGATTTTTTTATTACAAATCATATTTTCTTTCTAAGAAATATGTAGGTTATCACCATTTCACGACTTTCCTGTTTTATCTGTGATTTTATATTAAAACGATTCAACCCTCCCACAAGCTAATTTTTTAAACTGGAAAGTAGGGAATTGTATAATTTATATTCATGAAGATTTTTGAGGAAGGTAGTTAAAAAGTTGAGGGATTAT
>JADBJO010009703.1:5000-7500 GCA_016801955.1 Conus betulinus
GAAGAAGAAGAAGAAGAAGAAGAAGAAGAAGAAGAAGAAGAAGAAGAAGAAGGAGAAGAAAATGTTTCCATATTCGTGGATTGATGACCTGAACCCAGCATTTCTCCAATAACTCGAGCAACCAGCTTTACCCAATTTTCAGGCAAATGTTTCAGTAAATCGTTAGAAATTGCGTCCCACTTTTTTTCTCGGTACCAAGACCAGCAACAGTGATTCGAGTGCAGAATGAACCTCGTTCATATGTAATGGCCATTGACACAGGTGTCACCTTGAGGAAAACAGAATCCACCTGCGGATGAGATCGAAGCCGTTTTTGCTTACCAGCTGACTATCAGCAACAAACACCGGAAACAGACCTAGGACAAGGTGGACTACCCGGTACAATGCCAACGACACAGCACCCAACAACCAACACCAGACCACTGCCCATCTAACCGATGTCAGGATACGCCAGCCAGCCAGGACCAACAGCCACACTGAAGCACTCAGCAAACACCAAACGAATTATCCTGCAAATCTCCAACAATCACAAGTTACAGAACACATGATAACAACAAGGTCAGGACAACTTGTCTAAACAACCTGCAAGATGAAGAGATTGACCCTTCATTGTGGAAGAACCAAAGTGATACAGTTTTAGCAAGTTTCATATATAATGTTGTTTTATTGACGGTTAATGTTTTTTATTGTTCAGAATTTTGTAAAAACTCCGTTCCTACTTCATTCACTAGTTGGACAAACATTCCACTATCTTGTGAAAGACAGATATGGTACTGGATTCGCGACCAAGGTATTCCGAGTTAATTCCTTTGCCTAATATTGACAACGATCTTCACAATTGTGTAACTTCCGATACGGAGTCCACGAACAGTCAATGCTCGGCACATGAAGTAAAGAACACACGCTGCTATCTTGTTTCACTCTGGGGGTCGGATGAAGATCATCCTCGAGACATCTTGCGTGAGTTTGCAGGTTCGAGTGGCTGATGTAGGAGACGTTCTCACAAACCAAACAGGTCTGTGCCTATAAGAGCATTGAAGAGTTCTCTTCTTATTTCCAGCTAATGATCTTTTACATGAGACATTTAACTTATTTTTCATTTATTTTTGTGTGTGCTGTGGGATGGTCGGAAGCGATATTTTTTATGCACTGTGCAAAGCTTTTGCTGGCAACTTCTGGGTCAGATTTTTAAAATGCTATTAACACCATAATGAACTATGGCATCCATTGGTGTATCATTATTTTTTGGGGGGTTAAGACATTTTCCAAGAGTAGATTGCTCTCCCTGATAGTACCTAAAAGCCGTAAGATCGACCAAGTCTTTTCGCGTTGACGTTGTTCATGACAGAATCGTGTATAAGCTGATGGTAGGAACGATTAAGAGAAC
Organism: Conus betulinus; assembly: GCA_016801955.1. Classification (NCBI taxonomy): domain Eukaryota; kingdom Metazoa; phylum Mollusca; class Gastropoda; order Neogastropoda; family Conidae; genus Conus; species Conus betulinus. Next base: position 6,388 of record JADBJO010009703.1, read on the forward strand.
CTTTCGCTGTTTCTATTTCTATGGGTGTTGCTTTTGACCTCACTTGAAGTTTTTGCGTCATTTGTGGATTCTGGAGTTTTCTTGCTCTCTTTAGGCTATAGGCCTACTCTTCATTTTTCTTTCCTCCTGCTTGTAGTTTCTGTAGGCTACAAGCCTCTGCGCAGTGGGAATTGACTGTTTGAGGATCTCGGCCTAATGATGAAATTGGTGGCGTTCGGCATAGGTAGGTCTACGTTGTGAAACTGCACGTCTGTGTTTGGCTATTCACATACTTTGTTCCCGGAATGTTCTGTCTATTTGTTTTGCTTTTGTTTTTTGTTTGTTTGTTTTGCTTTTGGCTTTTTTGTGGTCATTCACTGTAGTTTCCAGTATCATTTGTTTTAGTTCGCCGACTTAGGCCTAACGTCTGTATCATCTGTTTTTAGTTCTCGGAGCAAACAAAACATAAATGAAAAAATAAGTAAGACATTACGGGATCACTGGCCAGGTCCACGAATGGATCAAGAACTTCCTGCAAATCGACAGCAGGCGGTGGTTGTTGATGGAGCTTTCTCAGAGGCCGTCCCAGTAGAGTCAGGAGTTCCCCAGGGATCAGTCCTGGGCCCCAGCCCTTTTTCTCTCTCTACATAAACGACCTCCCTGAACAACTCGCCTCAACAATACGGCTCTTTGCGGACGACACTCTCTGCCACAGAACTGTCACTTCCCTCCAAGGCCAAGGAACTATAAGAGGACCTGGACCACATGGCAGACTGGGAAACAAACATGGAAGATGTCTTTCCACCCAGACAAAATGTCAGGCCCTCCATATCTCAAGAAAGAGAAACACCATTTCCAACACAACAAACAGGGCAAACAAGACCTTAGGGTTTATCAGGCGAAACCTGAGAGTGGGCTCCATCAACTTCGAGGAAACTGCCTACAAAGCGCTAGTTCGCCCCACTCTTGAATACGCCTCACCTGTCTGGACCCCTATACTGCCAAAAACATCGACAACCTTGTAAACATCCAACGCCGTGCAGCTCGATGGGTTGTGAACCGCCACCGTCACACCTCATGTGTCGATTCCATGCTGACACATCTACAGTGGTCCACCCTAGCAGACAGAAGAAG
>JADBJO010009703.1:12500-20000 GCA_016801955.1 Conus betulinus
GTGGTTCGCGAACCCTACTGATCTTGAATCGCGAACCAAAAATATTGAGCAATTAAGAACAAAGCCAAGATCGCCGAGATGGCGAACTTGATGAACGAGTCTTGAAAAGTTTTAGTATTGTATCCGCCAAACATGAACAAACGACTCACAAGACAAAACACGTCGCGTTTCGACCTCTTAGGTATTCTTCAGGCAAGATAGACATAGCAACACCTGTCTTGCGCCGAATTTTAGAAGTATTCGCTCGTTCTTCCTGTCCTGTTGTTTTATTTTGCCTGAAGAAGACCTAAGAGGTCGAAACGCGTCGTGTTTTGTCTTGTGATTCGTTTGTTCAGATTTGCCGGATACATTACTTTTTAAAGATTTGTTTACATTTCCGCCTGCAGTCGCCTCACTCTGCAACCAGATGGACGAGAATCGCGATAAAATAAATAAATTAATTAATTAAAAAATCGCTCCGAGAAATGGCCTGTGAGAAGAGACTGTCAAATTTGGATTATCTTTGGAGAAGCAGTCAGTCGCTGCACTGACAGACGTCAGTAACACGTCAATGACAGCGAGAGGTCGAGGGTGCTCAGCTCTCAGGACAACTCAAATAAACATACAGTTCCCATGAAGGGAGCCAGACCGCACATTTGCAAGCCCTACTTCGTGGGATCTCGTTCTGACGCGGAAACAGGAATTGCAGTAGGGAAATGCCGAGTAGTTAATTATCAGTTTCGCATTACAATTTTTAACTAAGATGAAATTAAAAAAAAACAACAAAACACAATTCGTTGTTCGTTTGTTTTTGCTTTTCAATATTTATCATTTTTCTCTCCCCCCCCCCCCCCCTCCTTTTTGTTATTGTTGTTGTTCTTGTTTTTTGTTTCGTTTTATTCGTAATTAGAAGTGTTCGTTCATCAGTTTGTTTCTCTTTAACAATTTTCCACAATAAAGTTTTGTGTTTTGTTTGCGACTAGAGGATTTGTTGGTTGGTGGGCTTGCCCTTCTCTTGAACGTATCATCATTCGGATTTTGGCGCATTATTTGTAACTAGAAGAACCACACGGCTGGTTGGTTATTCTGCCTTTGTTTAGCCTTTATCTTCGTTCAGCTTTTGTGCCATCGAAGTTAACGTTGGGCCTCTCTCTCTCTCTCTCTCTCTCTCTCTCTCTCTCTCTCTCTCTCTCTCTCTCAGCGTATATTTATAAAGGTCTGGAGGCGGGAGAGGAGGAATGGAGTCTGTGTCTCAAATCCTCTCTCGTCAGGTTATTTTTATTTATGCATTTTAAGTTTGTTTTTTTTGTGCTTGATGTATGCGTCTGTGCTAAGTGGTTTTTTATATGACGCACATGCAGAACCAGAGACACTGAATGATCCAATAAAAAGCACTGCAAACAATACAGATGAGTGATGATATGTCAGTGTGTGATGATCGGTTGAGAACTGATGAAATATATGCTGCGGCAATAACTGAAAGCGTGACAGAGAGTATCTTGTGTTTTAAGTGAACAAATGGGAAAATCAATTTCAGCTAGTTACCACTGGCTTGTCTGAACATCCTGTCGAGTCCCATGTGCCAGTCACTTCAAAAAAAAATGACATATTTAAGGTGGACTAAGTCTTGAAAAAGATACAGAAGAAGAACACGTGCAACAGAATGCTCAGCATAAAGGTACGCGACAATCCTGAAATGTCATCTGTTCAAAACGCATGAAACCATATTTCTCTTACTTTCAAGATTCACTCTCCTGTCTGGTCTTTACAGTTATTCAAAGATATTCATCATTTTACAGCTAAGAACGAGTTAAAATGAAAACAGTACATGTGTATTTCATCTTTTTCAAAACCAGTGTAACAATAATGCTATAGCAAGCCTCGGCGTTGATGCCACACGTCTGCACCATCTCCAGCGATGCTGCTATTAGATTGACAGCTCTTTGCTGAGGGAAGACGAGGAAAACACTTCGGAGGCTAAACTCTTTTTTTTTTTTTAAACTCAAAGCAACGAAAGAACGGCTTCAGATATGATGAGGTGACAATCATTTAAAGAGAGTGAAACTGAGAGCCGGTGATTCTAGAAGAGCAGCGTTGAAAGGGTTAACATCATCATCAACGCCTTGTTCCAAAACCATGACAAGAACTCACGCCGCAAAACCTTCGTAGTCCTGCTTCAAAGCTTCGCGTGAATTAACAAAGAATTCATCCAGACACTACTCTTCCTCGTGACCACTCCAGCTTCTCCGCCAGTTTCGTTCAACAAACCTACACTCACTAACAATATCAGATTAAAGCAAATTCCTGACTGGACTACAAATCAAGCAGAAAGTAACTTTCAAAGCAAAATCAATATCAGAAAAAATATCCGTCACAGACATGCCTGATAAATGTGGCAGAAATGCCTTGAGAGCACACATTCGAACAAAACATGATCTCTTGTCAGTTTTGTTTCCCCGCATATGCATTTTGTTGCAGAGCTATATTTAGTTCTAAAAGCATCCAGTTTCAATCGGAAATACTGAAACGAAGTTTCTGTATTGATGCATATCATAAATGTGGAGATTTTGGATGCTTTTGAAATGATCAATACTAAAAAGAGGGTTATTTTGTGTCTGAACATGAGTAACAGCTTTGTTCTGCCCATTTCTGAAATATTCCCAAGCTTTTGTTTTAAAATTTGTTGACTCTCTTTCAAAGTGAACGGTATGGAAATAGTTTTGTACCCTCGTTCCATTTTCAGCGCCTTTTTTCGCACATCTGTCAGCAAGTTCATTGCCCCGAATTCCACAGTGTGAAGGAACCCAGAAGAAGTTTATATCTGTTCCTTTACATATCAAGACGTGGATTAAATGTTGAATTTCCTTCAAAATAAAGTTATCTGAATTTGAATTAAAAAAAACTTGATCGATTGTAACACTGACAGCGAATCTACACAAAACCAACACTTGAAAAATTGACTGCGGTAAATCAATTAGAAATGTCAACGCCATAAGTATCGCTATCATTTCAGCTACGAATATGGAGCGATATTTTCCAATGAAATATGCTTTTTGTACTTTCAGCGATGGAATAACAAATGCTGACCCGGCCTCTTTGTTACTCGTCAACGATCCATCTGTGTACACCTTAAGATGGTTAGAATATCTATCTTGCATTTGCATCTTCGTTAAATAAGACAAGATGTAAGGCTGATTTGCTTTCTTTTGTATCAGTGTAATCAAGATCAAACTTCGCCCTCTTTCTTTCCCAAGTTGGAATGGGATCTATAAGAGACGTTTTTTGACAAAGACGTAACATCTATATTACTTTTCTTAAACAAATCAGCAGTGTATGAACTGATAGTGCACAGAGAGGCAATATTTTTTGCTCTTTTTGGATAATCACTCTCTGGGTTTATAGATATTTCCGTTTCATTCACACCTTCCATGGTTGAACATTTCATGAAATATTTTGCCAGTGATAGATTCCTATATTCATTTAACGGTAAAAACGTCTATTTCTCTGTATGTCCCCAAAGTGGGCATATACCGGAACTCCTAGGCATAATTTGAAGGCTTTGCTATCTACACTTTGTAGTTTTTTGTAACAAATACTTAGGTGCGCTAAAGAAAGCCTCTTGGGCGTATGATAATTTAGAACGAATTAATGCCAAAGCCAAGAGCTTTAATGTTTTTCCATCTTGGCACCAGCTTTGCTTGCTCAAAATTTTCAGAAAATTTAAAGTTTTTTTCTGCCCTTGTTTAAAAGGTAATCAATATGGATACTCCATGTGAGTTTCGATGTGAAGTGGACACCTAAGAATTTAATTAAGTGTACGTACGCAAGTGTTATCCCATCCAGCTTAAAAGATGGTAAATCAGAGGGATCATCCCCATTGTTGAATAAAACCATGTGAGTTTTTTCATGTGAAAGCTTTAGACCATTTATAAACAAGTATTTGCTAAGGTTATCAAGCTCTGCCTGATAAAGTTTTCTGTGGTAATTTATAGCTCTTTTGGGTGTGTTTTTTCTCATAATAGTATTCATCCACATTTCGTCCCTGTCTCCACCATTCCATGTGTCACAAAGCGAGTTGTCATCATCTGTTTCAGTGTTCCTTTTCCCACATCTGATCAACAGCCAACAGCGGTACCGAGGGAGAACAAAGTTCAAAATATCTACTGTGCTTCAGTTCCAATGATCTCTTCACTCCTTCACTTCAGTTTACTTCATGATCTGGATCATGCAGTCACAACTTTTTTTCTTTCCATTTCTGTATATAGCATTGACATAGATGGTGGCTATTTCTGGTGGACTCTGCCAGAGCAAGTAACATTTTCCGATGTATGCCAATAAACTCGTACCAAACGTGATGCGCAGGAGCCTACGTTCTCTGACGGGTATTTTGACGAGACAAAGGCTCTGGACAGGTTTGAAAACTTCAGATCAACTCGATCCTGTCTCTGTTGCCATGTTCCTGAACAGAAGCCATACCTCAGCTCCGACGTTGGTGATCGAGAGCTGCTGGTATGTCTCACCAATGCACCATGGTATCCATCTGTATTTCACGAGGAAGGCTGAACTTTTAAATGACAGGGGATAGAGCTGAAGCAAAAAGGTTCTGTGACAAAACAGAGGCGACGTGTTTTCGAATTGATTTTTTTTTTTTTTTTATTGTTAGTTGTTCCATTGGTTTTGGCGGCTGAATTATCTTCCCTCTGTTTCACGAGTTTGTAACCTCCCCTTGGTTCCCATCTGCCATGGCTGACACCGGTGTAAAGCCACCAAGGATGGCCAGGCGATAAGTGGCATGTTTCAGTGAATACTGCACATGAATTCCATTGGTTTAGAAAAACAGCAGATTTAGAATTCAAAGCAAAGTAAAGTAAATAGATAAATGAATAAAATGCATAGATACATAGACAGACAGGCAAACAGACAGACAGACAGATAGATTAATAGATAAATAGATCAATAGATAGATAGACGGATAGATAGAAAGATGCACACATACATACATACATACATACATACATACATACATACATACATACATACATACACACACACATACATACATACATACATATTAGTCTTTGATGGTAAGAAATGGAATGGACGCAAATATTTTTCAAGAGGATACAAAAGAAAGTATCAGTGGTGACGGAAGTTGTTGGGTTGAAAAGAAAAATTTTGTTGTTCCTCCTGGCCGCTTTATTTACTGTGATGAATTCAATATTCCGAAGTGAAATATCAAAAAACACAAACGAATACAAAAAAAAAAATCTAATCCCCGATCATATTAGGGCTTCTTTTCTGAGAATTCTAAACAACGCTTTCTGTTGTAGTTTCAAAATGCAACTTGCTCTTCGATTATTTCCTCCTTTTTTTTTCACCCTGCACTCCCGTCTACCCCTTATTCCCCCAACCTTCCATGTGAGATCTCAGGCGCGCGCGCACGCGCGCACACACACACACACCACACACACACACACACACACACACACACACACACACACACACACACACACACACATACACCACACCCACACACACACCACACACATGCACACACACTCTCTCCCTTCTCTCACTCACACACACACACACACACACACACACACACACACACACACACACACACACACACACACACACACACACACACACAGAGGATGACACTTTGGGCAGCGATCATTTCCCAATTATAATACAGTTAAAGGAGCATATTGAACATGAAGAAGATGGAAATGAAGATAGTATCCCAAAGTTTTCATATAAAAATGCAAATTGGTCTCTTTATGAATCGATCTTGTCCGACACACATTTCCATAGCATTGAAAATGAAGTATAGATGCATATTATACAGAGTTTTGTCAACATCTCTTACAGGCTGCCGGAAAATCTATTCCTATTTGTAAAGATGCCCAACAATGGAAATATGTTGTAATTCATGGTGGAATTTAGATTGTGCAATAGCTGTAGCTCTTAAAAAGAAGCCTATAAAGCCTGGCTGAAAGTAAGAACAGATGAAAATTTCCTAGCGATGAAACTGCCAAAAATAACAGTAACAGGGTCGTTGCCCGAGCAAAAAGAATACATTTCTCAGAATTTTGTAGATCCAAAATATCGGAATCAAAAGATATCCATAAGGTTTGGAAAATGGTTAAAAAAACTGAAAAATGGTTATTGCTTGCAACAGTACCCAATTAAGTTAGATAATAATGCTCTTCCATCCTCACAGGAGAAAGCTGAGGCATTCGTCAAAATATTTTCAGAAAATAACTTGCTGTCTAGTCTCATCCATCTATCAGGTGTTTTAGAGAGGAGGAGGAAAAAAACGAACTATCTCAGGATCCACCACCAAATCATTTTCATTATTTAAACGCTCCTATTACATATGAAGAATTTTGTGAGACGTTAGAATCTTTTTCTTCAAATTCAAGTGCTGTTGGCCTAGATGGTATATCCTATCAATGTTATACCACTTGCCTTCACATTGGAAACGATTACTGCATTCATTTTACCCAAAAATGTTGGTTAATGGAACTCTCCCTAGTATCTGGAAGAGATCTGTTGTAGTCCCAGTTCCAAAACAAGGTAAGCCCAGGTCAGACATTGGTAGCTACAGGCCAATAGCACTAACCTCTCACGTTGGAAAGTTGTTAGAAAAGATTATCCAAAAACGTCTTTCATATTTTTGTGAAAAAGAAAGTATAATCCCAGTGAATCAAGCGGGATTTCGCAAAGGTCGATGTACAATAGATCATTTAGTGAAACTTACAAGTCAAATTAAAAAGCAGTTTGCCAGACGGAAAAAGTACACTTGCTACCTTTTTTGATATCAGAAAAGCGTATGATAGTATCTGGCACGCTAGACTACTTTACAAATTGAAAGAAATAGGAATTAATGGAACGATGTTTCAATACTTTAAAAGTTTTTTTTTATCGCAGAGATCCATATGTACAAGAATAGGGAAAGTTTACTCGTCTTTTCAGAGCATTGATATCGGAATTCCACAGGGCTCTATTATAGCCCCCATGTTGTTTAACATTCTTATTTATGATCTTCCAAAGATATTATCAAAAAGTGTGAGTTTAGTACAATATGCTGATGACATTGCTATGTGGATAAATACAAATATCCGAAAGAATACAGGCAAGAGGATTACGAATCATGTACAGAAGATATATCAGTTAGAGATAGATAAATTAAACAAATTTATGGAAAATAACGGACTTATTCTCTCAGGTGAAAAAAAACACAGTTAATGTTTTTCAATAATGGAGACAACCCGATGTATTTGCCAAGCTTCAAATTGAATGATTCTGAATTGCAGTACTCACAAAACATAAAATTTCTGGGTGTGAACTTAACCCCTAAACTGAACTGGCGTTTTTACATTGAAAGCTTGATAGCTAAAACAAAAACAAGGAAACGTTTAAACTTACTGAAAATTATTTGTATTCAGCCGTGGGCTCAAGATACAAAAAAACCCTCCTGCACCTAGCTGTTTCCCTAATAAGATCAAAACTAGT
>JADBJO010009703.1:30000-32500 GCA_016801955.1 Conus betulinus
TTAACACCATAATGAACTATGGCATCCATTGGTGTATCATTATTTTTTTGGGGTTAAGACATTTTTCCAGAGTAGATTGCTCTCCCTGATAGTACCTAAAAGCCGTAAGATCGACAAGTCTTTTCGCGTTGACGTTGTTCATGACAGAATCGTGTATAAGCTGATGGTAGGAACGATTAAGAGAACCTTTCGCTGTTCTATTTCTATGGGGTGTTGCTTTGACCTCACTTGAAGTTTTTGCGTCATTTGTGGATTCTGGAGTTTTTTTCTTGCTCTCTTTAGGCTATAGGCCTACTCTTCATTTTTCTTTCCTCCTGCTTGTAGTTTCTGTAGGCTACAAGCCTCTGCGCAGTGGGAATTGACTGTTGAGGATCTCGGCCTAATGATGAAATTGGTGGCGTCGGCATAGGTAGGTCTACGTTGTGAAACTGCACGTCTGTGTTTGGCTATTCACATACTTTGTTCCACGGAATGTTCTGTCTATTTGTTTTGCTTTTGTTTGTTTGTTTGTTTGCTTTTGCTTTTTTTTTTGTGGTCATTCACTGTAGTTTCCAGTATCATTTGTTTTAGTTCGCCGACTTAGGCCTAACGTCTGTATCATCTGTTTTAGTTCTCGGAGCAAACAAAACATAAATGAAAAATAAGTAAGACATTACGGGATCACTGGCCAGGTCCACGAATGGATCAAGAACTTCCTGGCAAATCGACAGCAGGCGGTGGTTGTTGATGGAGCTTTCTCAGAGGCCGTCCCAGTAGAGTCAGGAGTTCCCCAGGGATCAGTCCTGGGCCCAGCCCTTTTTCTTCTCTACATAAACGACCTCCCTGAACAACTCGCCTCAACAATATGGCTCTTTGCGGACGACACTCTCTGCCACAGAACTGTCACTTCCTCCCAAGGCCAAAGGAAGCTATAAGAGGACCTGGACCACATGGCAGACTGGGAAACAACATGGAAGATGTCTTTCCACCCAGACAAAATGTCAGGCCCTCCATATCTCAAGAAAGAGAACACACATTTCCAACACAACAAACAGGGCAAACAAGACCTTAGGGTTTCTCAGGCGAAACCTGAGAGTGGGCTCCATCAACTTCGAGGAAACTGCCTACAAAGCGCTAGTTCGCCCCACTCTTGAATACGCCTCACCTGTCTGGGACCCCTATACTGCCAAAAACATCGACAACCTTGTAAACATCCAACGCCGTGCAGCTCGATGGGTTGTGAACCGCCACCGTCACACCTCAAGTGTCGATTCCATGCTGACACACATCTACAGTGGTCCACCCTAGCAGACAGAAGAAGCAGCAGCAGGCTGACCACCTTTTTCAAATATCACCGAGAAGAGGTCAGCATCAACACCCCATTCAGGCCCACACCTAACACCCCAGCAGGGTCTACAAGACAGTCACACAGTGAGACGTATTTCCTCCCTGTCTGAACCAACTACAGGAAGTATTACTTCTTCTCGAGGACTGTCAAGGACTGGAACGGCCTGCCTCCCGAGGTTATCTCCTCAACCTCGGTGGGGTGCTTCAAGTCTCGAATCTGACCAGCCAGCGCCCTCCCCCCAACCCCCCTGCTTCTCTACCACCACTATCCCACCCCACTAGTCCCCCTTCTGCCAGTTTTACATGCCAACAACCCAATTTGTGAAACCCCCAGTTTTATACACATCAGAACCATCAAAATGATTATGGTGGATGTTCATAGAAAGAAGAAGAAGGACTTCACTCACTAGGTCTTTCTACGAGTTTGCCAGACAATCTTCATTCGGCACGCTTTCTGTTGACCTCGATTCCTTGAAGTTTACTGGTCGTCGGCGTCTCAGCAATTTGCCACAGGCGTCGCTCCAACTCTTCTTTTCTTAAATCATAGGTCACTCCGCTTTTATTTCCTTTTTGCGGAGACTTCTTTTGGTTCGCATAATTCGAACGACCCCCCACACTTCCAGATCTGATCGATCTCATGCTTCCTGGTACGAAATTTTTTGTTTCAGCAGACTTAGGCTTCAGTTCGTAACCGTTTCCGTCCTCTTGCGTGTGTGTGTGTGTGTGTGCGCGAGCGCGTATGTGTATGTGTGTGTGTGTGTGTGCGCGTGCGTGCGCGCGCGCGCGCGCGTGTATTTATGTGTGTGTGTGTGTGTGTGTGTGTGTGTGTGTGTGTGTGTGTGTGTGAAAGGAGGAGGGTATTTTTGCATGTTAAGTGTATCTCTAGAAAGAGGGAGGGGGGGCTTGGCACTTTGGCATAGTAAGTGCATCACCGCTTTTACAATGAATAGTTTTCAGTTGACGCCAAGAATCCGAATCAGTCGCCCATACATACAGAAACAACACCGTAGGCTGGTACATCCTTCTCGATTGTTTCGCGTGCAACGATGATATACAACACTGGGTTGCACTGAAAATTGGCTCTTGCATCTGCGTTTTTTTCTGTTCTCTCTTTTCCTCACCCTCCCTTCCTGTCTCTCTCCCTTCCTCAGTACCCCTTCTCTTTTCAACCCAT
>JADBJO010009703.1:35000-45000 GCA_016801955.1 Conus betulinus
ATGGACCAGCCGACCGCGGAAACGTCATGAGGGAAAAATTAAAATCATGTATTTGATACGATTGAGATGTGAACTGTCAATACCGTTTAGATTAGCCCTCAGATTCAAACAGGAACAGGGATAACCTCAGCTTTTAATTACAAGAGAAGTTTCCGTCGTTGTTGTTAAAATTTTCACGAGGTCTACCGTGGCGTAACGTCCACTATACCCAGCACACAATGAAATGTTTTGGATACAGTCGGCTCATTACGGTGTCATTAGTAGGAATCACCGTTGGTCTTTCAGTATAAATTTTTGAATTCTGTGCCAGTGTCTCTCTCTCTCTCTCTCTCTCTCTCTCTCTCTCTCTTTCCTAACAATCAAGACTTTCCGTTTTTGTTCTCGGTTTTATTTTTCTAAAAAATTGTTTCCTTTTACACAGGCCTTTCTGTTGTGACCCGTAGATTAGAAATTATATGCCATATGTACTGACATACACTTTTTTGTTTTTTTTTTTTGTTCTTTTCTTTTCTTTTGTTGTTTGTTCGGGTTTTTTTGTTTTGTTTTGTTTTTGTTTTTGTTTTTGTTTCCGATTAGTGTGGTCCTTTTTTTTATATGCTTTGAAACTTTTCACGCTTGTTTGTAATCAGGGGGTATAAAAGTATACGGGATGGTGGAGTTCTTCCGCACTGTTCAGTTGCTTCAGCTAGTTTAGTTACTATGTTCTGAATTGGTATATCTAATAACCAAGTGTGTACGTGTACATTCTGGCTTTTTGTGACAATAGGCATTTTTTTTCCTGCGGGAAACACCCTTAAAAGGCTTTGTATATTCGGATGGGTTATAAAGAAACTCACACTGACATTGAAGTTTGGACGATCTCTTCTCAAGAGAGGGGACGCATGCTGCTCGCTGGTTCTCAGCTGAGATATATAACTAGGTGTACCGAGCTTGCAACTGTTTTCACTGGCTGTCGAGGAATATTTCTGCACCCTGTTTATGCCAAATGTAAGTAATTCATTTCCACCGAGACTTGCACTCGATGTTTTCTGCCGTACTGAATGAAAATGTTTTTTATTCACGATACGACAGCTGAGATTAAGGCCAACTATCCACAACCAGTCACTGGAGAGTTGACAAAATAGATTTTCAGTATGTGAGAATTTTCACATGGTTTCTTTTTTATTTGCGCGAATCCCTACCGTTCGCAGAACATAATGTTTTTTCTACTTTTTTTTTTTTTTTTTTTTTTTTTTTTCTCTTCTTCCTCTTCTTCTTTTTTTTGGTTTGTTTGTTTTTTGTTTTGTTTTACTTTAACCGCGAATCGCGGCTTGGCGTGGTTCGCGAACCCTACTGATCTTGAATCGCGAAACCAAAATATTGAGCAATTAAGAACAAAGCCAAGATCGCCGAGATGGCGAACTTGATGAACGAGTCTTGAAAAGTTTTAGTATTGTATCCGCCAAACATGAACACAAACGACTCACAAGACAAAACACGTCGCGTTTCGACCTCTTAGGTATTCTTCAGGCAAGATAGACATAAGCAACACCTGTCTTGCGCCGAATTTTAGAAGTATTCGCTCGTTCTTCCTGAGTGTTGTTTATCTTGCCTGAAGAAGACCTAAGAGGTCGAAACGCGTCGTGTTTTGTCTTGTGATTCGTTTGTTCAGATTTGCCGGATACATTACTTTTTAAAGATTTTTGTTTACATTTCCGCCTGCAGTCGCCTCACTCTGCAACCAGATGGACGAGAATCGCGATAAAATAAATAAATTATTAATTAATTAAAAAATCGCTCCGAGAATGGCCTGTGAGAAGAGACTGTCAATTTGGATTATCTTTGGAGAAGCAGTCAGTCGCTGCACTGACAGACGTCAGTAACACGTCAATGACAGCGAGAGGTCGAGGGTGCTCAGCTCTCAGGACAACTCAAATAAACATACAGTTCCCATGAAGGGAGCCAGACCGCACATTTGCAAGCCCTACTTTCGTGGGATCTCGTTTCTGACGCGGAAACAGGAATTGCAGTAGGGAAATGCCGAGTAGTTAATTATCAGTTTCGCATTACAATTTTAACTAAGATGAAATTAAAAAAAAAACAAAACAAAACAATTCGTTGTTCGTTTGTTTTTGCTTTTCAATATTTATCATTTTCTCTCTCCCCCCCCCCCCCCCCCTTTTTGTTATTGTTGTTGTTCTTGTTTTTTTGTTTCGTTTTATTCGTAATTAGAAGTGTTCGTTCATCAGTTTGTTTCTCTTTAACAATTTTCCACAATAAAGTTTTGTGTTTTGTTTGCGACTAGAGGATTTGTTGGTTGGTGGGCTTGCCCTTCTCTTGAACGTATCATCATTCGGATTTTGGCGCATTATTTGTAACTAGAAGAACCACGGCTGGTTGGTTATTCTGCCTTTGTTTAGCCTTTATCTTCGTTCAGCTTTTGTGCCATCGAAGTTAACGTTGGGCTCTCTCTCTCCTCTCTCTCTCTCTCTCTCTCTCTCTCTCTCTCTCTCTCTCTCAGCGTATATTATAAAGGTCTGGAGGCGGGAGAGGAGGAATGGAGTCTGTGTCTCAAATCCTCTCTCGTCAGGTTATTTATTTATGCATTTTAAGTTTGTTTTTTTTGTGCTTGATGTATGCGTCTGTGCTAAGTGGTTTTTATATGACGCACATGCAGAACCAGAGACACTGAATGATCCCAATAAAAAGCACTGCAAACAATACAGATGAGTGATGATATGTCAGTGTGTGATGATGATCGGTTGAGAACTGATGAAATATATGCTGCGGCAATAACTGAAAGCGTGACAGAGAGTATCTTGTGTTTTAAGTGAACAAATGGGAAAATCAAATTTCAGCTAGTTACCACTGGCTTGTCTGAACATCCTGTCGAGTCCCATGTGCCAGTCACTTCAAAAAAAAATGACATATTTAAGGTGGACTAAGTCTTGAAAAGATACAGAAGAAGAACACGTGCAACAGAATGCTCAGCATAAAGGTAGGTACGCGACAATCCTGAAATGTCATCTGTTCAAAACGCATGAAACCATATTCTCTTACTTTCAAGATTCACTCTCCTGTCTGGTCTTTACAGTTATTCAAAGATATTCATCATTTTACAGCTAAGAACGAGTTAAAATGAAAAACAGTACATGGTATTTCATCTTTTCAAAACCAGTGTAACAATAATGCTATAGCAAGCCTCGGCGTTGATGCCACACGTCTGCACCATCTCCAGCGATGCTGCTATTAGACTGACAGCTCTTTGCTGAGGAAGACGAGAAAACACTTCGGAGGCTAAACTCCTTTTTTTTAAACTCAAAGCAACGAAAGAACGGCTTCAGATATGATGAGGTGACAATCATTTAAAGAGAGTGAAACTGAGCCGGTGATTCTAGAAGAGCAGCGTTGAAAGGGTTAACATCATCATCAACGCCTTGTTCCAAAACCATGACAAGAACTCACGCCGCAAAACCTTCGTAGTCCTGCTTCAAAGCTTCGCGTGAATTAACAAAGAATTCATCCAGACACTACTCTTCCTCGTGACCACTCCAGCTTCTTCTCCGCCAGTTCCGTTCAATTTTTTATCATGAACAGTAAACAGTAGTAGTACTTTGATTTAACGTCTGTTCACAAACAATGTGATATTAGACAAAAAAAGGAGAGATAGACAGACAAATAGAGGGAGATAGATGGAGTTTGTTCATGTTGCATACAAGTGTGTGTGTGTGTGTGTGTGTGTGTGTGTGTGTGTGTGTAGGGAGGGGGGGGTGGGGGCTGGAAGTGAGCAGAGGAGGGTGGTGTACATAACATCAGGAAACAATCAGACAAACGAATAAACGAACAAACCTACACTCACTAACAATATCAGATTAAAGCAAATTCCTGACTGGACTACAAATCAAGCAGAAAGTAACTTTCAAAGCAAAATCAATATCAAAAAAATATCCGTCACAGACATGCTGATAAATGTGGCAGAAAATGCTTGAGAGGCACACATTCCAACAAAACATGATCTCTTGTCAGTTTTGTTTCCCCGCATATGCATTTTGTTGCAGAGCTGTATTTAGTTCTAAAAGCATCCAGTTTCAATCGATGAAATACTGAAACGAAGTTTCTGTATTGATGCATATCATAATGTGGAGATTTTGGATGCTTTTGAAATGATCAATATTAAAAAGAGGGTTATTTTGTGTCTGAACATGAGTAACAGCTTTGTTCTGCCCATTTCTGAAATATTCCCAAGCTTTTTGTTTTTAAACTTTGTTGACTCTCTTTCAAAGTGAACGGTATGGAAATAGTTTGTACCCTAATTCCATTTTCAGCACCTTTTTTCGCACATCTGTCAGCAAGTTCATTGCCCGAAATTCCACAGTGTGAAGGAACCCAGAAGAAAGTTATATATGTCCTTTACATATCAAGACGTGGATTAAATGTTGAATTTCCTTCAAAATAAAGTTATCTGAATTTGAATTAAAAAAAACTTGATCAATTGTAACACTGACAGCGAATCTACACAAAACAACACTTGAAAAATTGACTGCGGTAAATCAGTTAGAAATGTCAACGCCATAAGTATCGCTATCATTTCAGCTACGAATATGGAGCGATATTTTCCAATGAAATATGCTTTTTGTACTTTCAGCGATGGAATAACCAATGCTGATCCGGCCTCTTTGTTATTGGTCAACGATCCATCTGTGTACACCTTAAGATGGTTAGAATATCTATCTTGCATTTGCATCTTCGTTAAATAAGACAAGATGTAAGGCTGATTTGCTTTCTTTGCATCAGTGTAATCAAGATTAAACTTCGCCCTCTTTCTTTCCCAAGTTGGAATGGGATCTATAAGAGACGTTTTTGACAAATACGTAACATCTATATTACTTTTCTTAAAAACAATCAGTGTATGAACTGATAGTGCACAGAGAGGCAATATTTTTTTGCTCTCTTTGGATAATCACTCTCTGGGTTTATAGATATTTCCGTTTCATTCACACCTTCCATGGTTGAACATTTCATGAAATATTTTGCCAGTGATAGATTCCTATATTCACTTAAAGGTAAAACGTCTATTTCTCTGTATGTCCCCAAAGTGGAGGCATATGCCGGAACTCCTAGGCATAATTTGAAAGCTTTGCTATCTACACTTTGTAGTTTTTGTAACAAATACTTAGGTGCGCTAAAGAAAGCCTCTTGGGCGTATGATAATTTAGAACGAATTAATGCCAAAGCCAAGAGCTTTAATGTTTTTCCATCTTGGCACCAGCTTTGCTTGCTCAAAATTTTCAGAAAATTTAAAGTTTTTCTTGCCTTGTTTAAAAGGTAATCAATATGGATATTCCATGTGAGTTTCGATGTGAAGTGGACACCTAAGAATTTAATTAAGTGTACATACGCAAGTGTTATCCCATCCAGCTTAAAAGATGGTAAATCAGAGGTATCATACCCATTGTTTGAATAAAACCATGTGAGTTTTTTCATTTGAAAGCTTTAGACCATTTATAAACAAGTATTTGCTAAGGTTATCAAGCTCTGCCTGATAAAGTTTTCTGTGGTAATTATAGCTCTTTTGGGGGTTTTTTTTTCTCATATAGTCATCCACATACACAGATCATCGGCATATTGTACAACTGTAACATTTTTAGTTACATGTTTTGGAAGATCATACAGCAAAATATTAAATAGCATTGGAGCTATTACAGAACCTTGAGGAATACCCATGTTCAATGGTTTTAAAACTGGAATATGTGTTTTGTACTCTGACCTGTAAACTTCTTTGTGTTAGAAATTCTTTTATATAACTGTAAAAATTACCTGAAATCCCTATCGCCTTTAATTTGTATAACAATCTAGCATGCCATACACTATCAAAGGCTTTTCTAATATCAAAGAATGTAGCCAGAACACTCTTCCATCTGGCAAACTGATATTGATTTGAGTTGTTGTTAACTTTACGATATGATCAGTGGTAGATCTTTCCTTTATAAAGCCTGCTTGATTAGTAGGTATTATATGATTTTTGTTACAAAAAAACAGATGTCTGTTAAGTACAATTTTTTCCATAAGTTTTGCAACATGAGAAGTCAGAGCGACAGGTCGATAACTGTCGATGTTTGTGACAGGCTTTCCTTGCTTTATAATTGGGATTACTATCGACTGTTTCCAATACTGGCATAAGACCATCTATCCAAATCTTTTGAAATATTTTCAATAAAAAGAGAAAAAAGTTTTCTGGCATGTGTTATAACATTTGATTGAAATACCATCCAGCCCTACTGATGATGTTTTATTGCATTTAAAAGAGACGGCATCCTTTAATTCTTGTGCGGTTACGGGTGCATTTGTGAAATGGTCATTATTTGGAACTGGTTCATCATAAAGTTCTGTTTTTCCTTGCTTTTCCCGATGTTGTCTGCATTCTGCGGCAGGCTTTCCAGGCGCATGGTCCTAGAAAACATATCAGCAAAAGCTTCGGCTTTTTCATACGGAGTCGGGAATTTCTTAGTCTCCAAATTAATAGGATATCTTGAAATATTTATCCCTTTTTTCATAACTTGAAACTTTTTCCATACCTTTTGAAGATCTTTATGCTGGGAAACTTCTCTTGCGCAAAATGATGACCAGTAAAGCCGCTTTGCTTTTGCAATAACTCTGTTAGAGTGTGCCTTTGCTTTCTTCATTTCTTGATGGTTTTCCTCACTTTTGTTTTTAACATATTCCTTGTATTTAAGCTTCTTTAAAACTACAGCTTCTTCACAATCTTTGGTCCACCAGACATTCCCAGCATGACGTGTTTTTTGTATATGATTAGATTTAGGTATGGAGCCATTTGCAGCGAAAAGTATCAGTTTGTTGAAATTTGAATAATACATATTATCCACACTCTCTTCTATTCCACAAACACTATCTACATCTATGCTGGTAAGGAGAGATTTTAAACTTGTCCCAGTCGGCAAATTTGTAATTGTATTTGGGAATTTTGTCCTCTGGTAATTCCTGAATATTAGACATTTCATTGAATGTTATTATGATCGGCAAATGATCACTTCCGAGAGTGTCCTCGTAAGTTTGCTAAGTGCAATCAAAAGCTAACTGGGGAGATATCAAAGACAAGTCTATAGCACTTGGTTTATGTGTAGAAATATCTGGAATTCTAGTTACAGTAAACAGTTTGTACCGTACGTTTCATGATTTACCACGGCCCGGGTTATAAATGATGCATATCTAATGCAGTGCATGAGTCCCTCAAGGTGTAAAATAAGTCTTCTTAAATCTGAAGAGACACAAAATTACGAGCCCTGTCGAACGCACAAGGGGAGTTAGGCCTGTAGTTCTTGCGTAGCCGCCATCAATCCTGACGCTGGTCGAGAGTGTCAACTTTCATTTTGTGCCGTTCAGTTTATCAAGCATTCCTACGAAGAGAGTGACACATGCATTTAAAACAAACAAACAAACAAAAACAAACAAAAAATCGATGACTTGTTAACAAATCTGACGATTGCCAAGGACTTGGATGATGAAAACATCTGTGAATGATGAACGTACAATGGCAAGACAAAGCGGAGCGAACAATGTCCCGTTGGTACCGACACAATTCTGTGTTTTTTTTTCCTGATCAGTGTCATAGTGTGCCGGTGAAGCATGTTTTTTTCCGAGCTAAAAACATGAAGATGTATTGACATTGCCTTGCTATTCCGGATATTTGAATACACACACAACACACACATGCACACATGCGCGCTCGCACGCACGTACATACGTGCGCGTACCCCCCCCCCCCCCCCCCCCCACACACACACACACACACACACACACACACACACACACACGTCCAATACACAAAACTATTGATATAAAATATGATAAAAAAAAAATCATACTGCTCAAATTAAAAATCAAGTCCACGAAAATTCAAGATTTCTGGGAAAGAATTCCAGTTCACGACAGCAATGTTTCAGTGATGTATGACAACAATTGTGGCAATATCCAAGGTGTGATGTATGACAACAATTGTGGCAATATCGAAGGTGTGATGTTTTATTCTCAGCAAAATTCTTGACATCTTTTACAGCGATATTCAAGGTGTGTTGTACAATTCTCAACATTATGTCAAATTAGTTAAAGCAATGTTCAAGATGTATTGCACAATTCTCAATAGTGTGTGACACGTGCAACAATGTTCACAAACACAGTATGATAATTAGCAGTACCACTTACATCAATACTAAAAATGGAGTGTATGATTTTCAACAGTGTGTGACATCGAGTACAACGATTTTCAAGATGTACTGTATGCTTCTGAATACTATGTGACATCAGTTAAAGCAAAGTTCAAGGTGACTGAATGATTTTTCAACAGCGTGTGACATCTGACACAGTGATGTCAAATTAGACTGCATATTTCGCAGAAGTGTAGGACAAGAGTTACAATGATGTTCAAGGTGGACTGCATATTTCGCAGAAGTATGACAACAATTGTGGCAATATCAAGAGTTTTATGATGTTCAAGGTGGACTGTATGATTCTCAAAAGTGTATGACAACAGTTACAGTTGTGTTCAATGTGGACTGTATATTTCTCAAAAGCGTATGACGTCACTTACAGCGATATTCAAGGTACAGGTGGACTGTATGGTTCTCAAAAGTGTATGACAACAGTTATAGCTATTAAAAGCATATGACATCAGTTACAGCAATGTTCAAGGTGGACTGTATAGTTCTAAAAACAAACTGACATCACATAGAAGGATGTTTAAGGTGGACTGTATGATTTTCACAAGTGTATGACGTCAGCTACATTGACGTTTAAAGTGAACTGTGTGGTTCTCAAAAAGTGTATGACATCGGATATCGCGATATTTACAGTTGACTGTATGATTATCACAATATGTGACATCAGAAATTGTAAGGTCTAACGCGGGCTGTATGATTCTCAACAGTGTGTGTAACATTAGCTACAGCGATGTACAAGATAGACTGTTTCATTCTCAAAAGTATGTCACTCATTTACAGCAATATTCAATGTGGATCGTATGGCTTTCAATAGTGTATGCAATCGGTGACGTCAGTGTTCAAGGTGGGCCGAATGGCTTTCAATAGTGTATGCAATCGGTGACATCAGTGTTCAAAGTGGGCCGTATGGCTTTCAGCTGCATGGGACTTCAGTTGTAGCAATCTTAAAGTTGAACTGTGATTCTCAACCGCGTGTAACGTCAGTTACAGCAATGTTTGAGGTGGACTGTATCACTCTCAACAATGCATAGCATCAGTTACAGCAATGTCTTAAGTGGACTGTATTGTTCTCAACAGTGTGTAAGGTCAGTTACAACAATGTCTTAAGTGGACTGTATTATTCTCAACAGTGTGTAAGGTCAGTTACAGCAATGTCTTAAGTGGACTGTATTATTCTCAACAGTGTGTAAGGTCAGTTACAGAAATGTCTTAAGTGGACTGTATTATTCTCTACAGTGTGTAAGGTCAGTTACAGCAATGTCTTAAGTGGACTGTATTATTCTCTACAGTGTGTAAGGTCAGTTACAGCAATGTCTTAAGTGGACTGTATTATTCTCAACAGTGTGTAAGGTCAGTTACAGCAATGTTCACGGTAGACTGCATAATTGTCAACAATGCATAACGTCAGTTGCAACATTATTCAAGATATACCAGGTCGTGTGTTCGATTCCCATTAATGACATTCATTTTGTGGGGGGGTTATCAGCCCCAGCCGGCTCATATTCAAAGCTGAGAGTGCCAATGGACAAACTGGAGAGTCTGGAAGTCTCAAAGTTCGTGGCCCTTTATGCCCTGCTCTCATGGTGACCTCAATTCCTATTTCTTTGCCGTGTCCTGGCCTATATCAAGTTCATGTCAAAGTTATCAGTGTCGGCGAGTTCATGGGTACATCATTGCATGGACGTGATCATGCTCCCAAACACCGTATACAGACTCTGTACATAGAGTCTGTGGGACTCCCACAGATGGTTGGGGACGCTCATTCACGCTGGTTCTAAGACAAGCAT
>JADBJO010009703.1:52500-57500 GCA_016801955.1 Conus betulinus
CCACACAGTGGTAACTCAGTCCCTGTGAGTCAAAACAGTGCACAGAAGCGTTACTGTGCGCACTGTAAAATGACTTCTCACAACACTGCAGAGTGCAGAAAATTCTTTGGACCAAGACTCCAAACAATGCTGTGTACCAGGTAGTGTCTACACCCAAAAGTGGTGACACCATCTATGGTACATAACATCACTGCACCACCCATCAGTGAGCAGGTGTTAGTAAATAACAAACCTGCCACATGTTTGTATGACACAGGATTGTCATACGATGCAGTTGTAAGAGCTTCCCTTGTGGAGCCAGCTGCTATCACCGAGGAGACAGTGCCTTTACAAGGGGCTGACCTGACTTTGCCACCTGTTACCTTACCTGTTGCCACAATTATGGTTGACAGTAGGTACATCAAGGGACAGATCAAGGCAGCCGTCATGGACAATCCGATCCATGATCTCCTACTTGGAGGCCATTATGTCACACTTGGGAACCCATCTGAACCTGTCATTGTATCCACACTGCAGGAAGAAGACCCCAAAGAATTTCAAACCTCCTAAAAAGGAGATGAAAGCAGCTCAGTGAGCTGACCCAACATAGCTGCATGCTTCAAGAGGCAGCGCCACACCCGTCACACCCACTCGCAAGGGTGAATTCTTTAGGTGGAATGGTCTTTGTATCGTAGGCTTAATAAAGATCATTCACAACTTGTGGTCCCGGCGCCACACCGGACCCGAGTGATGGAAGTGGGGACATACACTCTGTTCGCCAGGACATATCAATGTAGGGCAGACAGTGCAATGGGTGATGAAGCAGTACTATTGGCCAGGGATGGCAGAGGACATACAGAAATATGTCGACTCCTGCCCCCTGTGCCAACACTGGTCATCCAGCCAAGAGGGCCGATTTGTCCCAGGCCAGCCTGACAATCCAGACACAGACCAACAGGAGCCCAATAATGTATTCCGAAGCTCCATCGGTGTCTTGGTGACTCCAGAGCTTGTGCCAAAAGCATAATGGACCACGATCGGAATGGATTGTCAAGCAGGAGCTTCTCTCGAGAGAGAATCTTTTTTCGGGGGGCCTATGTGACGTGACGCTTGACAACACCATCCGATCAGTCCCACTAAAACACCAAACCAAAGAATAGATTTCAAATCTATGCCCACTCTCCCCTCTCAATCCCCCCTTTCCCCCTCTTTCTTGCTTAGGACAGCACGAAAGGCCCGACTGACACGATCTATGACACAAAAAAAAATTGCGTCATGGTAAATACGTGCCGCCTTTCGTTCTATCGGCCTACCTCCCTTCCCCCCCCCCCCCTTTCTCAACCCTTCCTCCCCATGCCGTGTGATACTACGCAGCGAGGGATGTGCGTTCTAACAATAGCCCGTCTCATCCCCCCACACCCCCCCCCCCCCCTCTCTCTACCCCTCGACACAAAGGCATGTTGCCGCACTCTCCACCACCACCACCTCCACCCCCCCCCCCTTTTTTTTCATACCTATGGTCCCCATCTTTGCAGACACCTACACGTGCCCGTGGACACCTATGCAGATGCATAAATTAAGTGGGCTCACAGACACCTATACGGATGCATAAATTATCCATGCCGATCAGGTTCAAACGATTTCTGAGGCGATTGGTGGCAAGACTAAATCCCCCTCCCCCCTCTCACCCCTGATGGGTGAATGACACATTGTCAAAATTTGATTTGGCATGTGAGAGATTCATATACTAGGCACACACAGGCGCAACTTCACTGACCCCTCAGGACTGCCTGTAGACAAGAGCAGAGGAAGACAAAGGGACAGAGAAGGCCTAGTAAACTCTTGGTAACTCTTTGATCTCAAGTCATTTACTGTTCATTCCCAGGAAAAGTGAGTTGGAACTCTGTTTAACATTTTTGAATCTATGTATTGATTTTATGTATGCTGTGTGTGTTAGCACTGTAACTTTGTACAAATGCTTAGCAACATCTATCAAACTGATAAATGATTATTTGTGTGTAGTAGTTCGCTTGCCATCATATATGGCAAAAGCTCTCTCCCAGTGGTTTTGATTCTTTGTTAACAATCTGACCACTGCTCTTTGTGTTCACCTGACTTTTGTCAGTATGCAACTGTGTCTGTTAAGATAATAATTCAATGATTAATTTTGATCAGGAAAACAGTATGCCTGTGCTAGGTAAAAACTGCTACTCTGATTTATAAATACTGGTGATTATTGGGATGATTTGTAGTGTATGACTTTAAGTCTACACCACATGTGTACTTGGACTAAGCATAGCCCAAGTCAGTGTGATTTGATTCATATGAAACAAGGAAGAGTGTATAACTAAAACTGTAACATTGTATTACTGTCTCCTACCCTTTTGTAAGCTTAACTTAGACATGAAACAAAAGTGGAGGTTAATAGTTATAGCAGAAACTCTACCATAGAGAAAACTTTGCTGGCTGAGTCTCACACCCTCTCTGAAAGAAAGAGGAAAAGGGTAAATGTATGTACTCGACAAGCCAGCCATCAGATTCTCACCTACAGATCAAGTTCTCTTTATTGCAGAACTGGGATCCTGGTCACGCTGCACATCACAGTGAACCAGGAGCTGGGACTTCGCCAGAAACCAGGGCGACACCAGACAACAAATCTACACCAGTGGGGCAGTCACCAGCCACAGGAGAGAACACCTGTCTTCTCCGAAAGCAAAGCTAAGTTTGCTTACCACCTGGACTCAAACTCATCAGACCCTTACCCTCACTTTATGATGAAACAGTGAACCTGTCTATGAGTACCATTCTGGCTACAGCACTGGGAGCTAGCAAGCAGAATGGATGTATAATAACCATATACATTCAGTGTAACTTAGACAGAACCCCTGTATGCCAACTTAAGCTTGCTGCACAGAGTGCAAGCAAGTAAACTAGGAGTGAGGAAGGGCCCCTCATTGTGGTAGTCCAATGAGAACTGAAACGCAGTCTATGGAAGTGACACGCCATTTCTTATCTATGTGTAAGTAATAAAAGTTGATGTGTGAAAGTGCACTTAACTTGTGCCAGTTCCCTGTTGTTCAATCGAATGCTGAATGTTTGAACTTCTCTCTTCAATTCTGTATCTCGGAGCTATAAGTACTTTTGATTAAGAGTACAAGCCTAAGGAAAATTATCTCAGAGCCATTCTCCCGTATTTTATCAATACCCGGAACAAATAAAATTTTTCTCGATGACTAGTACCGGAAAGTTGCTCCTTCCACCACTAGTAAGAGAGGGGGTGTAGGTGAAATGTAAATAATTCTCATAGAGAAATTATTCCAAGTCCTTCCCCTAGAGGACCCACCTACCACTCGTATCCATCTCGTTACAACACATACACACACACACACACACACACACACACACACACACACACACACGCACGCACGCACGCACACACGCACGCATGCATGCACGCACACACACTCATATCCACACACTATCAGATCACAAGACAGAATAATACAAATATAAAAACCCCAAGTACAAAGCTCTCACGATTAACTGTATCTTTGTGCAGACGGCTTCAGTGACTAGGTGCACATGACAACACGCGCTGAATTTGCTGTTTGGAATCAGTAATTCATGTCGCTCAGGATGGTGACAAGATCACAGAACACAATAGATCTCTCATCCGCCACGCTTTTTAATTTGAAAGACAGAGAGGAGGGAGGGAAAGAGAGAATGAAAGACAGAGTGAAGGGGACACACACACACACACACACACACACACACACACGCACACACACACACACACACACACATACATGCGCGCGCACGCGCGTACGCGCGGACGTAAGCGCGCGCGCGCACACACACACACACACACACACACACACACACACACACACACACACACACACACACACACACACACACATAGAGAGAGAGAGAGAGAGAGAGAGAGAGAGAGAGAGAGAGAGAGAGAGAGAGAGAGAGAGAGAGTTACAGACAAAGATATATGTACATGTAAAGGCAGCAGCCGTGGAGCAGTGGTTAGCATTTGTAGATCGCTGGTTGAGAGTTTAAACCCATCAGAGGCATACATTCGAGCGGTTTGTTGTTGTTGTTGTTGTTGTTTTACCACGACTGCAGTTTGCTTCTACACATAAAGAGTTGTTTTCTGTGACATGACTTAAAAGGTAAGACCGTTGGCAGACGGTGGAGATTCGTCCACTGAACTGCCAGAATTGCTTTAATTTCCTGGTCAGCTGCAAGTGGTTGTATCCCTTGGGCCTGATAAACGGCGAGTTGGTCACATCAATGGAAGCGTGGCGTGCAGCCCTGTCGTCAAGATTTCAGACCAGCTATGAACACCATATCATCATTCGCATCTCCGTTGATCATTTTTCTTTGTTTGTTCAAAGTCTGAAACTTCGGTTGCCCTCCATGCTCAGTTCTAATGGGGGGACCCAGTTTCAGTTTCCCACCATTGTGCATGTCTATGGTGGGTTCCATTCAGACTCGACAAGGTCGGCAAGTCCATGGGGGCTGTCGCTGGCGGAACATGGTGGAGAACTCTGTGAACTGATGTTAAATCACGCTGGCTTTGTGACTATGCGATTTTGACCGTCTGTGAGGAACTTAGGAGGTAGTGTCCAGTGTGTGTTGGGTCAGAACAGGCACCCACTGAACACCATCTGCGGGCTGAGAGTCGTGGGTTCCATTCCTATCGGAGATTTTTCAGCTCTTACTGACAGTTGAAAGTTCTGTGGGCTCAAGCGGGAGGGAAGAATGGAACCACATGTTCGAGTATCATTCACTTAAGTTAGACACATCCCTGAAAGTGTTACTCATAGTTTCCTGACCAACTTCGCGGGTTTATGTATCTCTCGGTCCTGGTTGACGTCGGGTTATAGTATGACAGGAAGCGCAGAATACAGCCCTGTCATGTAAGCCCCTGATCTCTGAGCAGACTGAAACTCCATAGCCTCATTTTCATCACCTGCACTGATTGTTATCAGAAAGCCAACAGACTGAAC
>JADBJO010009703.1:62500-80601 GCA_016801955.1 Conus betulinus
TACTGACCAGTCGACCATCAGCAACAAACACCGGAAACAGACCTAGGACAAGGTGGACTACCCGGTACAATGCCGACGACACAGCACCCAACAACCAACACCAGACCACTGCCCATCTAACCGATGTCAGGATACGCCAGCCAGCCAGGACCAACAGCCACACTGAAGCACTCAGCAAACACCAAACGAATTATCCTGCAAATCTCCAACAATCACAAGTTACAGAACACATGATAACAACAAGGTCAGGACAACTTGTCAAAACGCCTGCAAGATGAAGAGATTGACCCTTCATTGTGGAAGAACCAAAGTGATACAGTTTTAGCAAGTTTCATATCTAATGTTGTTTTTATTGACGGTTAATGTATTTATTGTTCAGAATTTTGTAAAAACTCCGTTCCTACTTCAATCACTAGTTGGACAAACATTCCACTATCTTGTGTGAAAGGGCAGATGTGGTACTGGATTCGGCGACCAGAGTTATTCCGAGTTAATTCCCTTGCCTAATATTGACAACGATCTTCACAATTGTGTAACTTCCGATACGGAGTCCACGAACAGTCAATGCTCGGCACATGAAGTAAAGAACACACGCTGCTATCTTGTTTCACTCTGGGGGTCGGATGAAGATCATCCTCGAGACATCTTGCGTGAGTTTGTAGGTTCGAGTGGCTGATGAAGGAGACGTTCTCACAACCAAACAGGTCTGTGCCTATAAGAGCATTGAAGAGTTCTCTTCTTATTTCCAGCTAATGTTCTTTTACATGAGCAATTTAACTTATTTTTCATTTATTTTTGTGTGCTCTGGGATGGTCGGAAGCGATATTTTTGATGCACTGTGCAAAGCTTTTGCTGGCAACTTCTGGGTCAGATTTTTTAAATGCTATTAACACCATAATGAACTATGGCATCCATTGGTGTATCATTTTTTTTTTTTTTTTTTTTTTGGGGGGGGGGGGGGGGTGTTAAGACATTTTCCAAGAGTAGATTGCTCTCCCTGATAGTACCTAAAAGCCGTAAGATCGACCAAGTCTTTTCGCGTTGACGTTGTTCATGACAGAATCGTGTATAAGGACGACCAGCGGTAGATCGTGTTTCCATTGCTGATGGTAGGAACGATTAAGAGAACCTTTCGCTGTTCTATTTTATGGGGTGTTGCTTTGACCTCACATGAAGTTTTTACGTCATTTGTGGGTTCTGGAGTTTTCTTGCTCTCTTTAGGCTATAGGCCTACTCTTCATTTTTCTTTCCTCCTGCTTGTAGTTTCTGCAGGCTACAAGCCTCTGCGCAGTGGGAACTGACTGTTGGGGATCTCGGCCTAATGATGAAATTGGTGGCGTCGGCATAGGTAGGTCTACGTTGTGAAACTGTACGTCTGTGTTTGGCTATTCACATACTTTTGTTCCACGGAATATTCTATTTTTGCTTTTTTTTGTTTGTTGTGTTTGCTTGCTTGCTGCTTTTGGCTTTTTTTTGTCATACACTATAGTTTCCAGTATCATTTGTTTTAGTTCACCGACTTAGGCCTGACATCTGTATCATCTGTTTTAGTTCTCCGAGCAACAAAACATAAATGAAAAATAAGTGACATTACGGGATCACTGGCCAGGTCCACGAATGGATCAAGAACTTCCTGGCAAACCGACAGCAGGCGGTGGTTGTTGATGGAGCTTCCTCAGAGGCCGACCCAGTAGAGTCAGGAGTTCCCTAGGGATCAGTCCTGGGCCCAGCCCTTTTTCTCCTCTACAACTCTCCTCAACAACACGGCTCTTTGCAGACAACACTCTCTGCCACAGAACTGTCACTCCCAAAGCCAGAGGAAGCTACAAGAGGACCTGGGCCACATGGCAGGCTGGGAAACAACATGGAAGATGTCTTTCCACCCAGACAAATGTCAGGCCCTCCATATCTCAAGGAAGAGAAACACACTAACTGGCACGTACCACCTCCATAGCCAAAACCTCAAAAGAGTAGAAGAGACAAAGTACCTGGGGGTCACCATCTCCTAAGACCTCAGTCGGGACACCCACATTTCCAGGACAACAAACGCAAACAAGACCTTAGGGTTTCTCAGGCGAAACCTGAGAGTGGGCTCCATCAACATCGAGGATGCCTACAAAGCGCTAGTTCACCCCACTCTTGAATACGCCTCACCTGTCTGGGACCCCTATACTGCCAAAAACATCATCAGCAACATGGAAAAAGTCCAACGCCATGCAGCTCGATGGGTTGTGAATCGCCACCGTCACACCTCATGTGTCGATTCCATGCTGACACATCTACAGTGGTCCACCCTAGCAGACAGAAGAAGAGCAGCAAGGCTGACCACCTTCTTCAAATGTCATCAAGAAGAGGTCAGCATCAACGCCCCTTTCAGGCCCACACCTAACACCCCAGCACGGTCTACAAGACAGTCTCACAGGAAGACGTATCTCCTTCCTGCCTGTAAGACACACTACAGGAAGTATTCCTTCTTCTCGAGGACTGTCAGGGACTGGAACAGCCTGCCTCCCGAGGTTATCTCCTCAACCTCGGTGGGGTGCTTCAAGTCCCGAATCTGACCAGCCAGCGCCCACCCCCTACCCCCCGCTCCTCTACCACAACTATCCCACCCCACAAGTCCCCCTACTACCAGTTATACATGCCAACAATCGAGATTGTGGAAAGCCCCCATTTTATACACATAATAACCATCAAAATGATGATGGTGGATGTTCATACAAAGAAGAAAGAAGAAGAAGAAGAAGAAGAAGACTTCACTCACTAGGTCTTTCTGTGAGTTTGCCACACAATCTTCATTCGGCACGCTTCTGTTGACCTCGATTCCTTGAAGTTTACTGGTCGTCGGTGTCTCAGCAGTTTGCCACAGGCGTCGCTCCAACTCTTCTTTTCTTAAATTATAGGTCACTCCGCTTTTATTTCCCTTTTGCGGAGACTTCTTTTGGTGTCGCATACTTCGAACGACCCCCACACTTCTTCAGATCTGATCGATCTCATGCTTCCTGGTACGAATGTTTTGTTTCAGCAGACTTAGGCTTCAGTTCGTAACCGTTTCCGTCCTCTTGCGTGTGTGTGTGGTGTGCGCGAGCGCGTGTGTGTATGTGTGTGTGTGTGCGCGTGCGTGCGCGCGTGCGCGCGCGTGTATTTATGTGTGTGTGTGTGTGTGTGTGTGTGTGTGTGTGAAAGGAGGAGGGTATTTTTGCATGTTAAGTGTATCTCTAGAAAGAGGGAGGGGGGCTTGGCACTTTGGCATAATAAGTGCATCACCGCTTTTACAATGAATAGTTTTCAGTTGACGCCAAGAATCCGAATCAGTCGCCCATACATACAGAAACAACACCGTAGGCTGGTACATCCTTCTCGATTGTTTTGCGTGCAACGATGATATACAACATGGTTGCGCTGAAAAATTGGCCCTTGCATCTGCGTTTTTTGTTCTCTCTTTTCCTCATCCTCCCTTCCTGTCTCTCTCCCTTCCTCAGTACCCGTTCTCTTTTCAACCCATCCGTTCCCCTTCCCTCCCCTCCCAAACTACGTCTGTGCCATCTGCCGTCACATTGACAATCTCTCCCAGCACGCTGGTATAAAATCCTGGAGTATCATCCTCAGACATCCTCAGCGAATTTTTTGCCACCCAGGTGAAGAGAACACGCGGAAAAAGAACCAGCGACGATGAAGGCGGCAACGGCTTGGTGGACTTTGGCTCTACTAGCAGTCTTGGGGCTGGGGGCCACGGTGGAATCGCTCATATCCCGTGCCTCTCTACCCTGTGGGTCCAATTCCCTCACCAACGGCTGCAGCGTCCCCGAGTCGCTGTTGGCTTCGGGACTGGTGAAGTGCAAACCATTCTTCACCCCGGCTTGTCACCGCCATGATATCTGCTACAGTTGTGTAAGTGACCGACTGTGTTTGGGTTTGTTTTGTCTGTCTGTCTCTCTGACTCTCTCTCCCTCTCTTTCTGTACTTTACTTACCTCTCTTCTCTCTCTCTCTCTCTCTCATGTGAGTGTGTGTGTGTGTGTGTGTGTGTGTGTGTGTGTGTGTGTGTGTGTGTGTGTTAGTGCTTGCGCACGCATACGCAAATGCATGTACTCATGTCTATGCATGCGGAAATGTGTGTGTGTGTGTGTGTGTGTGTGTGTGTGTGTACGCGCGCTTGTGTGTTTGCGTGCGTGCACTCGTGCTTGTGTGTATGTGTGTGTATGTGTGCGTGTGTGTGTGTGTGTGTGTGTGTGTGTGTGTGTGTGTGTGTGTGAGAGAGAGAGTGAGAGAGAGAGAGAGGAGTTCTGAAAAGACTATAGGCTTATTCAATCATTGGCAGTTCACAACTTGTTTCTGGGAGAAGTAGTAGTAGTGGAAGCAGCAGCAGAAGAAGAAACAGCTGGAGTAGTCAGTCACCGCCATCACTTATAGAGTAATGGTAAAATGGGGTGGCAGCAGAGGTAGTAGTACCAGCGTCAGCAGCAGCAGCAGCAACAACAGCATTCAACAACGTCATCTTTAGCAGCAGCAGTTGTAGAAGTACTAGTATTGGTGTTAGTGCTGTTATGAGTTCACATTACGGTAGTCATAGTTATAATGCATCATCGCCATTATCATCATTATTTTCATAGAAATGATGATAATAACGGTGTCAACGATGTTATGTGCTTTGGACAATTATGATATAACATTATGACAGAACACGCTATTCAGACAGCCACCACAACAACAAACAAAACCCTACGCATTCACATTTTGTAGTCTGTTCCATACATGGCATGTTTCGAGATTAAAGGGGGGGAGGGGGGGGGGGGGAAGGGAGGCGACAGTGGAGAGAGCAGGGTAGCGAGGGAATGATGAAGGAATGGAGATGAGGAGTAGAAGAGGGAGGGGAGTGGCAGATGGGGAAAGACAGGAAGAAACGCACAGCAATTGCCATTCGTTTTTTTTCCTCTGCTGCACCAGGGAGACTCCTACAACATCACCAGAAGTGAGTGTGACGCAGCCTTCAAAAACGACATGCTGGAACTGTGCGCGAAGAACCCGAATGGTTGCGAGGACCAGCAGCGGAGAGACGTCACCAAGAGAATCCCTGATCCTAGGAAATCGTTCCGGGGCGGGATCTACTGGACGTGAGCCGAAGGATCCCCACTAACCCCAAGAAATCGCCCCTGCCGCCACAGAGGCGGGATATTCAGAGAAAAAACGTCAACTGCGACGATTGGGCGGGGCTGTATTACTCTGGGGTCCGTTTGTTTGGGGAAGATCATTATAATCAGCCCGACAGCGACCTGTCGCAGTGTCCCATGCTCGAGCACTGCTTGCCGTAGTCTTTCGGGACGTAGCGATGACAAAATCACTGGTCGTCGCCAGGTGCTACGCACACTTGGCGCGCTTTGATTGATCAACAAACATACGCAGGCTAAAAAGAAACAAAAAAGTGAAATAAATAGATGAATAAAATAAAAATAAAAACAAAAAAAAAATAGTGGCACTGAACAATGATGATGCCCTTTCCACAAGGGCGCCAACCTGAATGTCTTACAGAGAAATCTGTTCTGATGCTAAAGCACGAAAACGGTACACCACACACACACACACACACCACACACACACACACACACACACACGCACGCACGCACGCACGCACGCGCGCACGCACACACACACACATACACACACACACACACACACACACACACACACACACACACACACACGTGCTATAATCCAAGCAATCATGGGTACGAACAAGATAAATGTTGTGATGAAAGGGCTAAAAATCAAATGGACTCTTGAAATTGTTGGGTTTTTTTTTTCCTTTTATATCCATGCACAAGAAAGAGTAAAGTCATCTGACTGACTAAAAGAACCTCTGGTACAATGCAATGCAAGACAGTAAAATGCACTGGAATACATTCTGACTGAGAGCATCGACACCAGAGCCAGCGTTCTCTGGTAGACACAGAATCAAGCGGCTGTGTGTTAATGGACCAGCCGACCGCGGAAACGTCATGAGGGAAAAAATTAAAATCATGTATTTGATACGATTGAGATGTGAACTGTCAATACCGTTTAGATTAGCCCTCAGATCAATTCAAACAGGAACGGGGGCATAACCTCAGCTTTTAATTACAAGAGAAGTTTCCGTTGTTGTTGTTGAAATTTTCACGAGGTCTACCCGTGGCGTAACGTCCACTATACCCAGCACACAATGAAATGTTTTGGATACAGCCCGCTCATTACGGTGTCATTAGTAAGAATCACCGTTGGTCTTTCAGTATAAATCTTTGAATTCTGTGCCAGTGTCTCTCTCTCTTTCTCTCTGTCTCTCTCTCTCTCTCCTAACAATCAAGACTTTACCGTTTTTGTTCTCGATTTTATTTTTCTAAAAAATTGTTTCCTTTTACACACAGCCTTTCTGTAGTGGCTCGTAGATTAGAAAATATGCCATATGTACTGACATACACTTTTGTTTTTTCTTTTTTGTTCTTTTCTTTTCTTTTGTTGTTTGTTCGTTTTTTTTTTTGTTTTGTTTTGTTTTTGTTTTCCGATTAGTATGGTCCTTTTTTTTTATATGCTTTGAAACTTTTCACGCTTGTTTGTAATCAGGGGGTATAAAAGTATGCGGGATGGTGGAGTCCTTCCGCACTGTTCAGTTGCTTCAGCTAGTTTTAGTTACTATGTTCTGAATTTGTATATCTAATAACCAAGTGTGTACGTGTACATTCTGGCTTTTTGTGACAATAGGCATTTTTCCTGCGGGAACAACCCTTAAAAGGCTTTGTATATTCGGATGGGTTATAAAGAAACTCAAACTGACATTGAAGTTTGGACGATCTCTTCTCAAGGGAGGGGATGCATGCTGCTCGCTGGTTCTCAGCTGAGATATATAACTAGGTGTACCGAGCTTGCAACTGTTTTCACTGGCTGTCGAGGAATATTTCTGCACCCTGTTTATGCCAAATGTAAGTAATTCATTTCCACCGAGACTTGCACTCGATGTTTTCTGCCGTACTGAATGAAAATGTTTTTATTCACGATACGACAGCTGAGATTAAGGCCAACTATCCACAACCAGTCACTGGAGAGAGTTGACAAAAATAGATTTTCAGTATGGGAGAATTTTCACATGGTTTCTTTTCTTTGCGCGAATCCCAACCGTTTGCAGAACATAATGTTTTCTCCTTTTTTTTTTTTTTTTTTTTTTCCTTCTTCTTCCTCTTCTTTTTTTTGGTTTGTTTGTTTGTTTTGTTTTGTGTTTTTCTTTAAACGCGAATCGCGGCTTGGCGTGGTTCGCGAACCCTACTGATCTTGAATCGCGAACCAAAATATTGAGCAATTAAGAACAAAGCCAAGATCGCCGAGATGGCGAACTTGATGAACGAGTCTTGAAAAGTTTTAGTATTGTATCCGCAAACATGAACATCTCGGCGAACTTGATGAACGAGTCTTGAAAAGTTTTAGTATTGTATCCGCCAAACATGAACACAACGATTCACAAGACAAAACAGGTCGCGTTTCGACCTCTTAGGTATTCTTCAGGCAAGATGGACATAAGCAACACCTGTCTTGCGCCGAATTTTAGAAGTATTCGCTCGTTTCTTCCTTTTCATTGTCCTGAGTGTTGTTTATCTTGCCTGAAGAAGACCTAGGAGGTCGAAACGCGTCGTGTTTTGTCTTGTGATTCGTTTGTTCAGATTTGCCGGATACATTACTGTAACTTTTTAAAGATTTGTTTACATTTCCGCCTGCAGTCGCCTCACTCTGCAACCAGATGGACGAGAATCGCGCGATAAATAAATAAATTAATTAATTAAAAAAATCGCTCCGAGAATGGCCTGTGAGAAGAGACTGTCAAATCTGGATTATCTTTGGAGAAGCAGTCAGTCGCTGCACTGACAGACGTCAATAACACATCAATGACAGCGAGAGGTCGAGGTTGCTCAGCTCTCAGGACAACTCAAATAAACATACAGTTTCCCATGAAGGGGGCCAGACCGCACATTTGCAAGCCCTACTTCGTGGGATCTCGTTCTGACGCGGAAACAGGAATTGCAGTAGGGAAATACCGAGTAGTTAATTATCAGTTTCGCATTACAATTTTAACTAAGATGAAATTAAAAAAAAAACAAAACAAAACAATTCGTTTGTTCGTTTGTTTTTGCTTTTCAATATTTATCATTTTCTCTCTCCCCCCCCCCCCCCCCCCCCCCCCCCCCCCCCCCCCCCCCCCCCTCCTTTTTGTTATTGTTGTTGTTGTTCTTGTTTTTTTTGTTCGTTTTTTATTCGTAATTAGAAGTGTTCGTTCATCAGTTTGTTTCTCTTTAACAATTTTCCACAATAAAGTTTTGCGTTTTGTTTGCGACTAGAGGATTTGTTGGTTGGTGGGCTTGCCCTTCTCTTGAATGTATCATCATTCGGATTTTGGCGCATTATTTGTAACTAGAAGAACCACGGCTGGTTGGTTATTCTGCCTTTGTTTAGCCTTTATCTTCGTTCAGCTTTTGTACCATCGGAGTTAACGTTGGGCCTCTCTCTCTCTCTCTCTCTCTCTCTCTCTCTCTCTCAGCATATATTATAAAGGTCTGGAGGCGGGAGAGGAGGAATGGAGTCTGTGTCTCAAATCCTTTCTCGTCAGGTTATTTATTTATGCATTTTAAGTTTGTTTTTTTGTGCTTGATGTATGCGTCTGTGCTAAGTGTGTTTTTATCTGACGCACATGCAGAACCAGAGACACTGAATGATCCCAATAAAAAGCACTGCAAACAATACAGATGAGTGATGATATGTCAGTGTGTGATGATCAGTTGAGAACTGATGAAATATATGCTGCGGCAATAACTGAAAGCGTGACAGAGAGTATCTTGTGTTTTAACTGAACAAATGGGAAAATCAAATTTCAGCTAGTTACCACTGGCTTGTCTGAACATCCTGTCGAGTCCCATGTGCCAGTCACCTCAAAAAAAAGATGACATATTTAAGGTGGACTAAGTCTTGAAAAAGGTACAGAAGAAGAACACGTGCAACAGAATGCTCAGCATAAAGGTACGCGACAATCCTGAAATGTCATCTGTTCAAAACGCATAAAACCATATTTCTCTTACTTTCAAGATTCACTCTCCTGTCTGGTCTTTACAGTATTCAAAGATATTCATCATTTTACAGCTAAGAACGAGTTAAAATGAAAAACAGTACATGTGTATTTAATCTGTTCAAAACCAGTGTAACAATAATGCTATAGCAAGCCTCGGCGTTGATGCCACACGTCTGCACCATCTCCAGCGATGCTGCTATTAGACTGACAGCTCTTTGCTGAGGGAAGACGAGAAAACACTTCGGAGGCTAAACTCCCTTTTTTTTTTTAAACTCAAGGCAACGAAAGAACGGCTTCAGACATGATGAGGTGACAATCATTTAAAGAGAGTGAAACTGAGCCGGTGATTCTAGAAGAGCAGCGTTGAAAGGGTTAACATCATCATCAACGCCTTGTTTCAAAACCACGACAGAACTCACGCCGCAAAACCTTCGTAGTCCTGCTTCAAAGCTTCGCGTGAATTAACAAAGATTCATCCAGACACTACTCTTCCTCGTGACCACTCCAGCTTCTCCGCCAGTTCCGTTCAATTTTAATCATGAACAGTAAACAGTAGTAGTACTTTGATTTAACGTCTGTTCACAAACAATGTGATATTAGACAAAAAAGGAGAGATAGACAGACAAATAGAGGGAGATAGATAGAGTTTGTTCATGTTGCATACAAGTGTGTGTGTGTGTGTGTGTGTGTGTGTGTGTGTGTGTGTGTGTGTGTGTGTAGGGAGGGGTGGGGGCTGGAAGTGAGCGGAGGGTGGTGTACATAACCTACACTCACTAACAATATCAGATTAAAGCAAATTCCTGACTGGACTACAAATCAAGCAGAAAGTAACTTTCAAAGCAAAATCAATATCATCAAAAAAATATCCGTCACAGACATGCCTGATAAATGTGGCAGAAATGCCTTGAGAGGCACACATTCGAACAAAACATGATCTCTTGTCAGTTTTTTTTCCCCGCATATGCATTTTGTTGCAGAGCTGTATTTAGTTCTAAAAGCATCCAGTTTCAATCGATGAAATACTGAAACGAAGTTTCTGTATTGATGCATATCATAAATGTGCAGATTTTGGATGCTTTTGAAATGATCAATACTAAAAAGAGGGTTATTTTGTGTCTGAACATGAGTAACAGCTTTGTTCTGCCCATTTCTGAAATATTCCCAAGCTGTTTGTTTTAAAATTTGTTGACTCTCTTTCAAAGTGAACGGTATGGAAATAGTTTGTACCCTCGTTCCATTTTCAGCACCTTTTTTTTTCGCACATCTGTCAGCAAGTTCATTGCCCGAAATTCCACAGTGTGAAGGAACCCAGAAGAAAGTTATATATGTTCCTTTACATATCAAGACGTGGATTAAATGTTGAATTTCCTTCAAAATAAAGTTATCTGAATTTGAATTAAAAAAACTTGATCGATTGTAACACTGACAGCGAATCTACACAAAACAACACTTGAAAAATTGACTGCGGTAAATCAGTTAGAAATGTCAACGCCATAAGTATCGCTATCATTTCAGCTACGAATATGGAGCGATATTTTCCAATGAAATATGCTTTTTGTACTTTCAGCGATGGAATAACCAATGCTGATCCGGCCTCTTTGTTACTGGTCAACGATCCATCTGTGTACACTTAAGATGGTTAGAATATCTATCTTGCATTTGCATCTTCGTTAAATAAGACAAGATGTAAGGCTGATTTGCTTTCTTTGCATCAGTGTAATCAAGATTAAACTTCGCCCTCTTTCTTTCCCAAGTTGGAATGGGATCTATAAGAGACGTTTTTGACAAAAAGACGTAACATCTATATTACTTTTCTTAAACAAATCAGCAGTGTATGAACTGATAGTGCACAGAGAGGCAATATTTTTTGCTCTTTTGGATAATCACTCTCTGGGTTTATAGATATTTCCGTTTCATTCACACCTTCCATGGTTGAACATTTCATGAAATATTTTGCCAGTGATAGATTCCTATATTCACTTAAAGGTAAAACGTCTATTTCTCTGTATGTCCCCAAAGTGGAGGCATATGCCGGAACTCCTAGGCATAATTTGAAGGCTTTGCTATCTACACTTTGTAGTTTTTGTAACAAATACTTAGGTGCGCTAAAAAGAAGCCTCTTGGGCGTATGATAATTTAGAACGAATTAATGCCAAAGCCAAGAGCTTTAATGTTTTTCCATCTTGGCACCAGCTTTGCTTGCTCAAAATTTTCAGAAAATTTAAAGTTTTTTCTTGCCTTGTTTAAAAGGTAATCAATATGGATATTCCATGTGAGTTTCGATGTGAAGTGGACACCTAAGAATTTTATTAAGTGTACATACGCAAGTGTTATCCCATCCAGCTTAAAAGATGGTAAATCAGAGGGATCATACCCATTGTTGAATAAAACCATGTGTGAGTTTTTTCATTTGAAAGCTTTAGACCATTTATAAACAAGTATTTGCTAAGGTTATCAAGCTCTGCCTGATAAAGTTTTCTGTGGTAATTTATAGCTCTTTTTGGGTGTTTTTTTTCTCATAATAGTATTCATCCACATACACAGATCATCGGCATATTGTACAACTGTAGCATTTTTTAGTTACATTTTGGAAGACCATACAGCAAAATATTAAATAGCATTGGAGCTATTACAGAACCTTGAGGAATACCCATGTTCAATGGTTTAAAACTGGAATATGTGTTTTGTACTCTGACCTGTAAACTTCTTTGTGTTAGAAATTCTTTAATATAACTGTAAAAATTACCTGAAATCCCTATCGCCTTTAATTTGTATAACAATCTAGCATGCCATACACTATCAAAGGCTTTTCTAATATCAAAGAATGTAGCCAGAACACTCTTCCATCTGGCAAACTGATATTTGATTTGAGTTGTTAACTTTACGATATGATCAGTGGTAGATCTTCCCTTTATAAAGCCTGCTTGATTAGTAGGTATTATATGATTTTTGTTACAAAAACAGATGTCTGTTAAGTACAATTTTTTCCATAAGTTTTGCAACATGAGAAGTCAGAGCGACAGGTCGATAACTGTCGATGTTTGTGACAGGCTTTCCTTGCTTTATAATTGGGATTACTATTGACTGTTTCCAAATAACTGGCATAAGACCATCTATCCAAATCTTTTTGAAATATTTTAATAAAAAGAGAAAAAAGTTTTCTGGCATGTGTTATAACATTTGATTTGAAATACCATCCAGCCCTACTGACGATGTTTTTTATTGCATTTAAAAGAGACGCATCCTTTAATTCTTGTGCGGTTATGGGTGCATTTGTGAAATGGTCATTATTTGGAACTGGTTCATCATAAAGTTCTGTTTTTCCTTGCTTTTCCCGATGTTGTCTGCATTCGTGCGGAAGGCTTTCCAGGCGCATGGTCTTAGAAAACATATTAGCAAAGCTTCGGCTTTTTCATATGGAGTCGGGAATTTCTTAGTCTCCAAATTAATAGGATATCTTGAAATATTTATCCCTTTTTTCATAACTTGAAACTTTTTCCATACCTTTTGAAGATCTTTATGCTGGGAAACTTCTCTTGCGCAAAATGATGACCAGTAAAGCCGCTTTGCTTTTGCAATAACTCTGTTAGAGTGTGCCTTTGCTTTCTTCATTTCTTGATGGTTTTCCTCACTTTTGTTTTAACATATTCCTTGTATTTAAGCTTCTTTAAAACTACAGCTTCTTCACAATCTTTGGTCCACCAGACATTCCCAGCATGACGTGTTTTTTGTATATGATTAGATTTAGGTATGGAGCCATTTGCAGCGAAAAGTATCAGTTTGTTGAAATTTGAATACATATTATCCACACTCTCTTCTATTCCACAAACACTATCTACATCTATGCTGGTAAGGAGAGTTTTAAACTTGTCCCAGTCGGCAAATTTGTAATTGTATATATGGGAATTTTGTCCTCTGGTAATTCCTGAATATTATACATTTCATTGAATGTTATTATGATCGGCAAATGATCACTTCCGAGAGTGTCCTCGTAAGTTTGCTAAGTGCAATCAAAAGCTAACTGGGGAGATATCAAAGACAAGTCTATAGCACTTGGTTTATGTGTGGAAATATCTGGAATTCTAGTTACAGTAAACAGTTTTGTACCGTACGTTTCATGATTTACCACGGCCCGGGTTATAAATGATGCATATCTAATGCAGTGCATGAGTCCCTCAAGGTGTAAAATAAGTCTTCTTAAATCTGAATTTGTGCCGTTCAGTTTATCAAGCATTCCTATGAAGAGAGTCACACATGCATTTAAACAAACAAACAAACAAACAAACAAAAAAAATCGATGACTTGTTAACAAATCTGACGATTGTCAACGATCTGGATGATGAAAACATCTGTGAATGATGAACGTACAATGGCAAGACAAAGCGGGGCGAACAATGCCCCGTTGGTACCGACACAATTCTGTGTTTTTTTCCTGATCAGTGTCATAGTGTGCCGGTGAAGCATATTTTTTCCGAGCTAAAAACATGAAGATGTATTGACATTGGCCTTGCTATTCCGGATATTTGAACACACACACAAACACACACGTGCACACATGCGCGCTCGTACGCACGTACATATGCGCGCGTACCCCCCAAACACACACACACACACACACACACACACACACACACACACACACACACACACACACCACACAACACACACACACACACACACACACACACACACACACACACACACACACACACACACACACACACATACATCCAATACACAAAACTATTGATATAAAATATGATAAAGGAAAATCATACTGCTCAAATTAAAAATCAAGTCCACGAAATTCAAGATTTCTGGGAAAGAATTCCAGTTCACGACAGCAATGCTTCAGTGATGTATGACAACAATTGTGGCAATATGCAAGGTGTGATGTATGACAACAATTGTGGCAATATCGAAGGTGTGATGTTTTATTCTCAGCAAAATTCTTGACATCTTTTACAGCGATATTCAAGGTGTGTTGTACAATTCTCAACATTATGTCAAATTAGTTTAAGCAATGTTCAAGATGTATTTACAATTCTCAATAGTGTGTGACACGTGCAACAATGTTCACAAACACAGTATGATAATTAGCAGTACCACTTACATCAATACTAAAAATGGAGTGTATGATTTTCAACAGTGTGTGACATCGAGTACAACGATTTTTCAAGATGTACTGTATGCTTCTGAATACTATGTGACATTGTTTACTGTTCCCTGTTTATTGTTTACTGTTCCCTGCCTCATTTCATTTCCAATTTTATGTGACATCAGTTAGAGCAAAGTTCAAGGTGACTGAATGATTTTCAACAGCGTGTGACATCTGACACAGTGATGTCAAATTAGACTGCATATTTCGCAGAAGTGTAGGACAAGAGTTACAATGATGTTCAAGGTGGACTGCATATTTCGCAGAAGTGTAGGACAAGAGTTTTAATGATGTTCAAGGTGGACTGTATGATTCTCAAAAGTGTATGACAACAGTTACAGTTGTGTTCAATGTGGACTGTATATTTCTCAAAAGCGTATGACGTCACTTATAGCGATATTCAAGGTACAGGTGGACTGTATGGTTCTCAAAAGTGTATGACAACAGTTATAGCTATTAAAAGCATATGACATCAGTTACAGCAATGTTCAAGGTGGACTGTATAGTTCTAAAAACAAACTGACATACATACAAGGATGTTTAAGGTGGACTATGATTTTCACAAGTGTATGACGTCAGCTACATTGACGTTTAAAGTGAACTGTATGGTTCTCAAAAGTGTATGACATCGGATATCGCGATATTTACAGTTGACTGTATGATTATCAACAATATGTGACATCAGAAATTGTAAGGTCTAACGCGGGCTGTATGATTCTCAACAGTGTGTAACATTAGCTACAGCGATGTACAAGATAGACTGTTTTCATTCTCAAAAAGTATGTCACTCATTTACAGCAATATTCAATGTGTGGACCGTATGGCTTTATAGGCGGTGACGTCAGTGTTCAAGGTGGGCCGTATGGCTTTAGTGTATGCCATCGGTGACGTCAGTGTTCAAGGTGGGCCGTATGGCTTTCAATAGTGTATGCAATCGGTGACATCAGTGTTCAAGGTGGGCCGTATGGCTTTCATAGTGTATGCCATCGGTGACGTCAGTGTTCAAGGTGGGCCGTATGGCTTTCAATAGTGTATGCCATCGGTGACATCAGTGTTCAAGGTGGGCCGTATGGCTTTCAATAGTGTATGCAATCGGTGTGACATCAGTGTTCAAGTGACATCACAGTGTTCAAGGTGGCGCCGTATGATTTTCAGCTGCATGGGACTTCAGTTGTAGCAATCTTAAAGTTGAACTGTGATTCTCAACCGCGTGTAACGTCAGATTTTACAGCAATGTTTGAGGTGGACTGTATCACTCTCAACAATGTTTGAGGTGGATGCATCACTCTTACAGCATAGCATCAGTTACAGCAATGTCTTAAGTGGACTGTACTATTCTCAACAGTGTGTAAGGTCAGTTACAACAATGTCTTAAGTGAACTGTATTATTCTCAACAGTGTGTAAGGTCAGTTACAGCAATGTCTTAAGTGGACTGTATTATTCTCAACAGTGTGTAAGGTCAGTTACAGCAATGTCTTAAGTGGACTGTATTATTCTCTACAGTGTGTAAGGTCAGTTACAGCAATGTCTTAAGTGGACTGTATTATTCTCTACAGTGTGTAAGGTCAGTTACAGCAATGTCTTAAGTGGACTGTATTATTCTCAACAGTGTGTAAGGTCAGTTACAGCAATGTTCACGGTAGACTGCATAATTGTCAACAATGCATAACGTCAGTTGCAACATTATTCAAGATATACCAGGTCGTGTGTTCGATTCCCATTAATGACATTCATTTTGTGGGGGGGTTATCAGCCCCAGCCGGCTCATATTCAAAGCTGAGAGTGCCAATGGACAAACTGGAGAGTCTGGAAGTCTCAAAGTTCGTGGCCCTTTATGCCCTGCTCTCATGGTGACCTCAATTCCTATTTCTTTGCCGTGTCCTGGCCTATATCAAGTTCATGTCAAAGTTATCAGTGTCAGCGAATTCATGGGTACATCATTGCATGGACGTGATCATGCTCCCAAACACCGTATACAGACTCTGTACATAGAGTCTGTGGGACTCCCACAGATGGTTGGGGACGCTCATTCACGCTGGTTCTAAGACAAGCATTTTGCATCAGAACAGACACTTCCGAACAAAGAGACTCAAAGGCAGAGCAGTGTCTCGTCTGCTGAGGTGCCTGAAATCGAACTGATATTGATCGCTCCCAGAGGACAGCTTGTGCTGGGAAGAACGACCTGGGTATGGCTGTGCGCGTGTAGCCAGAATGACCGAAGTGGGAGAAATGGCACTCAGAGGCCCAGGGAAAAAGAAAAGCGCCATCTGTCACAAATATGCCATTGTAATTATCACAACATTTGCACATTTTTTTTTTCAAAATCATGGACCTGAAAGAATACGTCCGCTAGTTTCGGTCATAACAAAATATGTCTTTTGTTAAAGTAGGCTTCGTACCCCCCCCCCCCCCCCCCCCCCCCCCCCCAATCCTTCTTCCCATTGCGGGTCTTCCAGTCCCATCCTCAGAATAAAACATGCTGAGTTTGCACACACAGATACCATTATGCTTGTTTCATAAACCACAGGCAGGTGGACAATTCAGGAGCTCTAAGTTCTAAGGATTCATTTCGACGAATATTTATTGCCTGGTCCTTAACATTTGTTCAAACTGGGTGAGTTTTCAGTAAATGAAGGAAAACTAAAATTGTTATAAAAGTCTGATGGACCTGTGTGTATGCAATGAGGATGTGTATTCCATAAAGTTCTCATGTGACTTGTCCTTTTCCCCAACACAGTTCTGACATATTTGATGTCACTGGTAAGGCACTGGTCACGATGATTCCGTCTGCAGCGTGAGTCTTGAGCCCAGGCTGTCATCCCAGGTAGAAGAGGATCAGGCCGTGTAGCGTCTCCAGCGTCCGTGCAGCACGTGCCTGGATGTCAGCGTGTTGTGTTCTACTGACACACGTTTTCCTCGGCGGAGACTGGCCAGTTTGGTCCGCTCCTCTGCCAACATGTGTCTGTCATCCTGCTTCACAAACCAGAACGAACAGTCACTGTCATTTGGCGTACACGGAACCTCCAACACCAGATCGTCCGATTCACAGAGTAGTATGTCTGATCCACTGGAACGATCAAGAGCGATTTTTCTGAATAAGTTGTTTCTCTGCTTGTCTCTCAAGTGTCTCTGGACAGATTTTTCGGTCAGAGTGGCAACATAACTTTTAACGACACTTGTACTGAAACCTGCCACGAGGTTTTCATAGACCGGCTCGATGTCCGTGTCAGCTGGTGGAGAGAGGACAGAGCTATCGATGTACTCACATGTTTCAGCACAATCGTTCAGGCGCAAAGTATCATTCTCCGATCTTACTGGATTATCCAAGCTAACCGCATGACCCGAGTGTGTAGCCACTGTGTGTTCCGTTTCTGGGTCATATTCACACAGATTTTCAAGTCTTGCATCGGTCGAAGACGGAGTGTTCAAAACAGATGCAGAAGCTTCATCATGTTGTCCACTTGCCTGCCTCTCTTGCTGCTGTCGGGCTCTCTGCTGGTCACGTCGGATCTGGCTGGGAGGTTTCTTCCTGTAGTACTGAACCTGTGTGTTGCGGTTCAGGACAGGATCCGCCATGTTTGTTGACATTTGGAAAGAAGCCGGCTTGAGGCGCAAAACAACCACCGTGTTTTTCACCTTCTGCAATTTTCCAGCTTGTGACGTTATTGTCCGTTAGCAGGGCGTTCAGGGTTGTCTCCACAGCTACTGGTAGACCAGAAACTGGCATGTTTGACAATAATACAGAAAATGATACTGCAGACATTTTTCAAATCTGGCACAGTGCGCAACGTATTGTCTCAATTTTCCCTCGTGGTTTGAGATGAGATGCCTTTTATCGTCTTCAACTTTGTGAATGTATTTGTT
>JADBJO010009704.1:5932-25932 GCA_016801955.1 Conus betulinus
AGACATCATACATCTGTACAATACAACAGCATCATACATCTGTGTACATACTGTACAACATATACAAAAGCATTGTGCATACGTACAGACACATCTCTTCCCCCCCCCCCCCCCTTCTCTCCTCTCTCTCCCCCCCCCCCCCTCTCTCTCTCTCTCTTCTCTCTCTGTCTGAGTGTCTGTGAGGTCTCTCCCACACTCTCTCTCTCCCTCTCTCCTTCTTTTTTCGCACACACATCTCTCCCTCTCTCTCTCTGTCTCTCTCTCTCTTTCTCACACATCTCTTTCTCTTTCTCACACACACATACATCTCTCCCTCTCTCTCGCTCTCACACACATCTCCCCCCCTCCCTCTCTCTCAATATATACAAGGCATCATGTATACGTACAGACACTCACACATACGCGCAAGCAGAAACATTACACACACGCGCATATATAAGGCATCGTGTATACGTACAGACACTCACACATATGCGCGAGCAGACACAGTACACACACGCACGCACACGCTCACGCAGATACATCTCTTACATGCATACACACCTCTATGTCTCTCTCACACACACACACCTCTATGTCTCTCTCACACAC
Source organism: Conus betulinus (assembly GCA_016801955.1). Taxonomy (NCBI): domain Eukaryota; kingdom Metazoa; phylum Mollusca; class Gastropoda; order Neogastropoda; family Conidae; genus Conus; species Conus betulinus. The sequence continues at coordinate 6,524 of JADBJO010009704.1, forward strand.
ACCTCTATGTCTCTCTCACACACACACACACCTCTATGTCTCTCTCACACACACCTCTATGTCTCTCTCACACACACACACCTCTATGTCTCTCTCACACACACACACCTCTATGTCTCTCTCACACACACACCTCTATGTCTCTCTCACACACACACACACCTCTATGTCTATCTCACACACACACCTCTATGTCTCTCTCACACACACACACACCTCTATGTCTCTCTCTCTCACACACACACACCTCTATGTCTCTCTCACACACACCTCTATGTCACCTCTCCGGCAAGAATTGCTATCTTGTGGTATGATCCAAGATCCCCAAGATCCTTCTTCCCTTTCTCCCCAAGATCCTTCTTCCCCCCCCCCCCCCCCCCCCCCCCCCCCCCCCCCCCCCCCCCCCCCCCACAGTCTTTATGTCCGTTATAGAGCAGGACATGTCTTCTGGAGAGGACGTGGAGTCGGCGGCAGGCCGTGGGTAGGAGGGGAGCGCTCAACAGGACAATAGGTTCAGTTTATCACCACTTTATTGAAACCTAGCTCTAGCTAGTTCTAAAGAGAATTGAAAACCTAGTTCTAGTTCTGAAAAGATTTGTTCTGAAGAGATTTACTATAGACCCCTAATAAAGTATTATACTTCTTCTTATGTTCGTACATTGCCTGTAATCTATTACATTTTTCATCTTCTGCTGCTAAAAACCTACGAAAGAGTACTAAGTTATTCACTGTAGAATCTATAAAAGGATGATCATTTGTTGTTAAAAGGCGGCTGTGGCTGCGCTGTGGCTGACCTGGGTACTAGGAGGAACAGTTGACGGGAATCTTTTTTCTTTACGTAGTATTGCTAATTTCTATTATTAATGGACATAAGTTTCGCATGCATTAATGTAAGCTCTCTCTCTCTCTCTCTCTCTCTCTCTCTCTCTCTCTCTCTCTCTCTCTCTAAGAGTGTTCATCGTCGTCGGTGTGTCTTGACTGTCTTCATTTCTGTTCACTTCTGACTTTCTGTTGGTGGTGGTCTTCATTTTCAGTACGGCGTTCTCTTCAGTAGCAAGTTGAATCCGTAGTGGTGTGGGTTCGTGTCTTGGAAGGTCGAGTTCTTTCTTCCATCAAAAGCAATGGATGTTCTGTGTTGTGGCTGCGCTCGCGTCAGTACCATGTGCGTTGGTTTTCTTCCGCTTCGTGGCTGCCGTTTCGCTCACTTCCACATTTCGTTCGCCTGTTGTTCCAAGCTGTATCCGTTCGCTGTGATTCTCCGTGGCTAAGTTTTATTTTCTTAAATCATTCATTTGTCATCTTGTTAGTCTGCATTCTATGTACCTATCATAATTTGATTCCCTTTTTCATCATCTCTCTCCTTTTTTTTTTTTTTTTTCTTTTTTTTCCCAGCATGCACCTGTCCCCAATATATGACAAATCATTAGGTTTATGCATCTCTCTCTCTCTCTCTCTCTCTCTCTCTCTCTCTCTCTCTCTCTCTCTCTCTCTCTGTTTTTGTTTTTGTTTATTTTCTTTTTTTTTTTGTTTCTTCATTCTTATTCAAGTTGGGGTTATTCAAATATTTCGTAACATTAGTTCAGTCTCAAATATCAGTTCCAGATTTTTACACTTTGCCATATTTAAACTTTGAAATAGAAAGTTTTGCAATTAATAGAACCATGTTCGCTTGTTTTCTTGGTTTATCTGTGAATACATCTGTTTTGGTAACGCCAAATAGAGCTGTTGTTACATTCATAGGGATCTGTAAGTTGTAGTGTGTGAGAATATACTGTTTTACTTGGTTCCAGAATGTAGATAGCTTAGGGCAGGAATAGAAGGCATGCTCAATGTAATCTATTTCTTTGCACCAGTGGCATTTATTTGTTTCCACTACACCCATTTTTTGTAACAATATGTTGGTGGGGTAAATGTTGTGAAGGAATTTGAAATGAAGGAGCCTCAGTCTAGATTCCTTTGTACATTCATACGCTAAGTTAAAGTAGTCTTGAATGTTGATGTTTAATTTACGCTTCCAAAAATATGTCGCGCATATTTCATGGTTTTGCTTTTGGGCAAAAACCTTTCTGATTTGTTTATTTGATAGGGCTGTGAGGTTTCCTTCGTCTGTTACAACATCAGTAGGGGGTTCGTCTTTGTGATCAATGTTAGCGAGTTGTTGCTTCCATGTGGATGGGATCGCGTTTGTCAGCGCATTGTATTCAAATGGAAGGTTTGGAGAAGTGCCTAGTCTTTCTTCTATTTCTCTAAAGGTCACTATACGTCCATTTCGCCATAGATCTTGAACGAGAAGGATACCAGCTTTATACCATTTTGTAAAATGTAATGTATTTCCTTTGTATTTTATATTTCTGTTGTTCCACAGAGGTTCTGTTTTAACATTCTCTATTGGTCGGTCTTTGTTAAAGGTGGTGACTGCAATTATTACGTTTCCAAAAGATTGAGGTAACTTTCCTAATCCTTGAATTTCTTTAGGATCAACATTACAGTTGAAAACGCACTGGCTGTTCTGGAAAGGTGACATATTATTTCTCGCGAGGATGCTCCAGTGAGCGTTGGTTTGTTTGAGGAGTCTTGCCGCCCATTTGACCAGGAACATTTGTTGGTGATGTTCGATGTTAATCATATTTAGGCCGCCTTTTTCCTTTTCTAGGCTAAGGACACCTCTTTTTATCTTTTCGATGCTTTTTTATTATTGAACTTTTTTTTCCATAGGAACCTATAGATCAGTGAATTAATAGAGTGGAGGGTTTGTTTGGTATAGATGCTGCTTGCAATACGTGAGAGAATTGTGACAGCAGAAATGTTTTAGTTAGAATAACTTTACCATATAGGGATGGGTTTCTGTTTTCCCATTGCTTGATGATTTGGGTAATCTTATCTACTCTGGCTTTCCAGTTTTCTTCGATCTCAGAGATTTCTTTGTCTGCTGAAAAGTAAATGCCTAAAACTTTGAGTTTACCAGATTTCATAGGTATATTATTAACAGTGCCCGTTTCACCCTTTCGTGATCCTAACCATATGCCTTCTGACTTGCTTTTATTTAGCTTTAGGCCAGAAAAATCCTCGAATTTCACAACTATGTTTGTGGCTTCCTGAATATCTTGTTCATCTTTAAGGGTCAGTGTTGTATCATCCGCAAATTGTTTTATTTTAGTACAGCCGGATGCGTTGCTTTCGTCAGGATTTTGTGTTAACTTAATTCCTTGGATATCTTTACTGTTCCTTATTCGGATAGCTAGTGTCTCAACAGTTATCACAAAAAGGAGAGGACTGAGTGGGCAACCTTGCCTAATGCCTCTTTCTGTTGGGAACCAGTCAGATAACCATCCACCATTGTGAATACAGCTTTGTGTGTTTTCCATAACGGTTAAAACAGATTTTTTAAATCGTGGGCCGAAATTGAACAAATCAAGCGTTTCTAAAATACAGTCTTTAGACAGGGTGTCAAACGCTTTAGAGAAGTCTAGTGCCAGTAGGGCACACTGGTTGATTCGTTCTGTTGAGGTAGGTATGCAGTGAGATCATCAAAGAATCTCAAATGGAAGGCTATGTTTCTGCCTTTTATAAATCCTACTTGGTCTTCGCGCTTACGATTGATGTTATTATGTTCTGTAGTCTTAAGGCTAGTGCCTTTGTGAATATTTTGTAGTCTGTATTTGTGAGTGTAATTGGCCTGTAGTTAGCGAGGTTGTGTTTGTCTAGATCGTTTGCCTTTGTGTATTAATGTTATGATTCCTTTTTTCATAGAAAAGGATAGTTCACCTTGCTCAAGTGAAGCTGTAATACAATTTAGCAAGGGTTGTCTTAATTTATCCCAGAATTTCTTGTAGAAGAGTGGTGTGAGACCATCACTCCCTGGTGCAGACTCATTTTTTTAAATGATTAAGGGCTTGCGTGAGCTCGTCTGGTGTAAGTTCCTTGTCGCAGAATTCTTTTTCTTCATCTGTGAGTGTGGGGAAGTCATCATCAGCTAGGAAATCGTCTTTTATCGTCTCTCCATGTTTAATTGATGTGTCTTTTTTTTGTATAGCTGTGTGTAGTATTGCTTAATTTCATCTAGTATTGTTTGAGGATTGTCTGTTAATGACTGATTTACACACAGTGATGCAATAGTGTTTGCTGCTCCTTGTGTCTTTTCTAAGCGCAGAAAATATTTAGTGTTCTTCTCACCCTCTTCGATCCATTTGACTCTTGATCGAATTTGAGCGCCGCGTGCGTCTTTCAATTCTTGCAGTTCTATTTCTTTTTTAAGTTGATGTGCTTTTGTTGCTAAGCCTTTATCCAAGGGGTTGTATGACAGTTTTTGTTCAATTTCTTCCAGCTGTTTGACTTTGGTTTGTTTTTCTGCTGAGGCCAAATTTTTGCGGCCTTTGAGAAGTTTATACAGAAAGATTTATATCTTACTTTAAACATTTCCCATGCCTTTTGTGGGTTTTCCTTGCCATACTGAGTAAAGTGGGCATCAATGAAGTTAGTTGTTTCATTTAGAAACTCTTCCTTTGACAGCAACGAGCTGTTGAATTTCCAGTATCCTGGACCTCTTTGGAATTTATTCATATTACATTCAACTTTCACAAGTTGTGGTCTGAGTGTGGGAATATTTCAATATTTGCTCCCCGTATGGATCTGTATGAAAACGCATCACAAAATATGTAATCAATTCTTCTTGCAATAAACGGGGGTAGATTTGGACCAAGTGTAATCTCTGGCATCGGGATGGAATGTTCGCCACGTATCTTTTAAATCGTAGATGTTAATAAATCTGAAAGAGCCTCTCTTTCTTGTTGTGGGTGAGATTTTCCTGAAATGTTGTCAATGGGGTGTACTGCTGTATTAAAATCACCCATGACCCAAAGATGATCATAATCTTGTCCTTGTAGTATTCTATTAAGCTGATTTAGAAATGTTAGTTTATCACTTGTTGAGTTAGGGGCATAGCAGTTAGCTATGACATTAGTTTTATTTTCTAATACAACCTTTATCAACAGTATTCGATCTGTTGCTTGGATGAGTTCTGTTTTCATTTGTTTATCATTTATGAGAATGATGAGTCCATTACTTCTGTTTGTGCCTGGACTGTAATAGGCGTTTCCTGTCCATTGTGCATTGATTTCTGGTATAATATCTTTTGTTATGTATGTTTCTTGTAGGCATAAGATGTCTATGTTTTGTTTCCTCATGAAATTAAATGTTGTTCTTCTTTTTAACTTATTTCTAAAGCCACGTACATTAAGTGTACCAATACATATGCTGTTATTCTTCATAAGAAAAGGCATTAATAGATCAAAGTACCATAATCGTTAGTCCGTAACTCAAAACTGTAGGTCGAAAGGGTGAGGTCAGTCCGTTTGCCGTGTGCACATATCAGGTTCCACTTTCGTCTGCTAGCCCAGACTCTTCACTTTCCCCCTGTTGACGCTCAGGCATCTTTGTTGGGCGTTTCGCTTCGAGCTCGTCCGTCGGCGATTCGCTTCTCTCTCTCTTTTTCTTTTCTTCCTGATGCGCCACTCTCCGCAGTGCCGCGTGGCGTGGTGTTGTCTGCTTTCTCCTCCTCTTTTCGTGTGTTGTGTTCCGTGTTAGGACCACCGAAGCACGCCGGCCCCGCCTTGTGCGGCTGCGGCGGTACCGTTATGTGTGTATCCCCCCCACCTCTCCGTGCGGGGTGTGTTGTCCGGTGGATATTTCGGCGCTGGCCTGGTCGCTCGGTTCACTGAATTTTGGCATATCTTTTGGACAGTCAATTCTTTTGTGTCCTGGCTGTAGGCAGTTTTTACACAGATAACCTGATTGTCACAGTTCGCTGCCACGTGGTTCTCTTGCAGGCACTTGCTACATCTGAGTTTTTGTTTCATCTCCCTATAGAAGATGCCTGCAGTGAACACCAACTTTTAAAACTGGCAGCAGAGGTGAGCGTGGTAGTGTAATGAACACAAATCTGCGGCCAGTTTCAAACTGTGTCAGCTGTCCCCTGGGGTTCGTGCCAGCTCGTTGCGCACTGAGGAGCGTAGCTCCACACCAATTTTTTTAAGCGCGTCTTCAATGTCTTTGTTTTTGGATGTGCAGTGGAACACTACTATCCACCCACAGTTTCGTGGAAGGCTTCTTCCCCCCCCCCCCCCTGTCCTCTAACACTGAAGGGGTTCGTGTCTAATAGAGCCACTCGTGCCCCCCTGAAGAGAGAAAACCTTCTAATAATAGTGTGTCTCTGTCTTTCTTTTGTTTGGGGTAAATTTGCCACAGTCCTCTAATTCGCTGTGCTCCCCGAATCGTTCCCTTTCCTGACACTGCTTCTGCTGCTACACAGATGTCGTAGGTTGTTGGAAGGGACTCGTACTGCGGCAAAGCACGCGCGGTCACATACACTGGGTCCACGGACGGGGCCGCACTGGCCACCGCCATTTTGCCCCGGGCCCTACGGCCCACGCATGCTCCCCCGGGCGTTGCACCTGTTGGGCCGGGAAGGAGGGTGCAGGGGGAGCATGGGGGGGGGGGGGGGGGGCAGCCTGGTGCAGGGGTTGCACTAGGGTTGACTGTTGGGCCTACACATGCTCCCCGGGGCGTTGCACTGGGGGTGTAAGGAGGGGAGGTTGCTGACAGGAGGGCTGCAGCGCGTGGGGGAGGGGTAATCGTGCGGGGGGGCGCCGGCCCTGGTAGCGTGGCCTGCCCTTGCCCTGGTGCAATGGATGGGGCAGCCGGCCAGGGCCCGGAGAGGTACGCACGCGGCCGTTTTGGGGGCAGCGGCCCTGGCAGCGTGGCCTGCCGTTGGGCAGAGGGAGCAGCCTGCTGCCATGAGGATTGACCCTTGGCTGCTGGGGGGGGGGGGGGGGGAATTGATGTGTGGGTCCTGGGCCGCTGCAGGGGGGAGAATTGGTGTGGGGGTCTGGGGCCACTGCAGGGGGGGGGGGGGGGGGGTTGCAGGGGGGGGGGGGGGGTGGGTGGGGGGGTCCTAGCCGCTGCAGGGGGGAGAATTGGTGTGGGGTCCTGGGCCACTGCAGGGGGGGGGGAATTGGGGGGGGATTGGTGTGGGGTCCTGGGCCGCTGCAGGGGGGGGAGAATTGGTGTGGGGTCCTGGGCCGCTGCAGGGGGGGGGGGGGAATTGGTGTGGGGTCCTGGGCTGCTGCAGGGGGGGGGTGTGGGGGGGAATTGAATTGGTGTGGGGTGGGCCCTGGGGTCCTGCTGCAGGGGGGGGGGGGGGGGGGGGGGGGGGGCCGCTTGGTGTGGGGGGGGAATGGTGTGGGCTGCTGGGTCCTGGCTGCAGGGGGGGGGGGGGGGGAATTGGGTGTGGGGTGGTGTGCAGGGGGGAGAATTGGTGTGGGGTCTGGGCCGCGCTGCAGGGGGGGGGAATTGGTGTGGGGTCCTGGGCCCTGCTGGGGGGGCCGGGGGGGGGGGGGGGGGGGGAGAGAATTGGTGTGGGGTCCTGGGCCGCTGCAGGGGGGGGATTGGTGTGGGGTCCTGGGCCGCTGCAGGGGGGGGAATTGGGTGTGGGGTCCTGGGCCGCTGCAGGGGGGGGAGAATTGGTGTGGGGTCCTGGGCCGCTGCAGGGTGGGGGGGGGAATTAGTGTGGGGTCAGGGGGGGGGCTGCCGCTGCAGGGGGGGAATTGGGGAATTGGTGGGGTCCTGGGCCGGGGGGGGGGGGGGGGGGGGGGGGGTGAATTGGTGTGGGTCCTGGGGGCTGCAGGGGGGAGAATTGGTGTGTGGGGTCCTGGGCCCGCTGCAGGGGGGAGAATTGGTATGGGGTCTTGGGGCCGCTGCAGGGGGGAGAATTGGTGTGTGGGGCCTGGGCCGCTGCGGGGAGGGGGGGGGGGGATTGATGTGGGGTCCTGGGCCGCTGCAGAGGGGACAAGAGATGCAAAGGGGACAAGGGGCGTTACAGTCCCGGAGGAGTCCAGAACCGCCAGCCAGCTGCACTGGTGTGGGAGGAGGAGGAAGGATGCTGGGCCGCTGCAGAGGGGCAAGAAGTGTTGCAGTCCCAGAGGGGTCCGAACCGCCAGCTGGTCTGGGGCAATTGATGATGAGGGGTCTTGGTCTGGGGCAATTGATGTTGTTGAGGGGTATTGCAGGTCTGGGGCAATTGATGTTGAGGGGTATTGCAGGTGGGGCAATTGATGTTGAGGGGTATTGCAGGTCTGGGGCAATTGATGTTGAGGGGTATTGCAGGTCTGGGGCAATTGCTGTTGAGGGGTATTGCAGGGTCTGGGGCAATTGCTGTTGAGGGGTATTGCAGGTCTGGGGCAATTGCTGTTGAGGGGTATTGCAGGTCTGGGCAATTGCTGTTGAGGGGTCTTCCACAGCGGCCAAAATGGCCAGGAGATCGTCGCCATCGTTGTTTTTTCTTCTTTGTAGGGGGAGATGGGATCATAGCGTCTAAAAGGCGTTTGTTGCCTCCATAGAAGGGTCCCTAACAACTTTCCTCCTCCTCCTCCTCCTCCTCCTCCTCCTCCTCCTCCTCTTCTTTAATTTGCCAGTGGCAGCAACGGCTGACGTATGCGTTTAAATCATCCGTTGCTGCATATGAAAAGTTCAAAAATTTAATCGTTTTCAAAACCGGTGGATATATCCACTTATCTCGTCTGTTTAAGCCACCACGGTAACTACTTCTTTTTGGCCATATATATTTGTGCCAAGCCTCACCGACCTAACTGCTTGGCCCACTCTCTGAGCTCATTTTAATTTTAAACACCGCGCCTTTTTTCCGGTGCTGTTTTGACCTTTCTTTGTCCTTTTCCGGAAAGATATCAAAGTCTTCCGGAAGTCCAAAGAAAATACGTCTAAACCCGTCTTTTAACGCTGCGAGTCCTTTTTCCTCTTGAACTTCTTCTAACTCTGAAAGTAACCTACAGAAAATTGATAGAAGAAGTTTACTGACCGCTAGAACTTGGTAGCCAAGTCCGTGTTTGTCTTTCACACAACTTTCTACAGTCACAGTATTTGAAAAATAATCGGACAGTGAGAGTGGTCTTTGAGAAATTTCTGTGGAATAAACAAGTTCGGCTAACCGTGAGTTTTCAAACAAACTCAAATGTAACAAAACAACACTCACCGTTCCTGAAGGTATTCCGAACTGTGAAAGACTGGTGAGATTATTTTGAATATCTCTATAAAAATTTTTTCCAATGTTCTGCACGCCCTTTACTGATGTGTTCGGTTTGTAATCTGAAGGCAACAGGAGACCGGGGGAGCGAGCGGAGAAAGCCTTCAGGGTTCACCTTCACAGGACACATTGGAGAAACGCCTTTAGAGAAAGTGAAAGCTGGGGGTAAGGCTGAGAGTGAAAGTCCGGGGGCTGCGCAGCTGTATTTATTTCTATTTTAGAACCAATCCTAGGACGTTGAATTTGGGAGCCAATGGGATATGCAGAGAATATCATATGACTAGTTAAGGACCAATCATGGAATATAACTGCGCAACGGCAATTTGTTTCCCGTTTAAATGGCGTTTTCCGCACGGACCATTAACTGCCATGCACCAGCCTTGCACATAGATGAAAAGCAGCCGCTGAAACGTTTACTACGAGAAACTGTACAGATCTGTGTGTATGTATGTATGTGTGTATGTGTGGCTGTGGGTGTGTGTATAAACTCAGCTTCTGCGCACTGCTGTTAATGCTAACAACATGACGGTAGCCAGCGCGTTGCAACGCCAATAGTAATTTTAGTCCAATTCCACCCCGCTGCCCGATCATCGTTTAAACAGTTACAGAATTGTACAAAGCCAACCCAACCGTTGTTTTGCATCATCCAAGGCTGGGGGACTCTCTCGGCGTAAAGTTGCAGCCCAGTCTGTTACAGAATACACAACCGTGTATTCGGGAGACTTTAGGAAAGCATGTAGAGCAAACTGACCTGCGTAGTAAAAGTACATTCCAACCCTCCCCCAGTTCAAACCACCCCGAAAAAGCTCGACTGCCACACACTGGAAACTCTGAAATGTTGTGTCACTCAAATTCAGTTTGTTGTTTTCAAAGTATTTGCGTTCTATGTTGTCACAAAGACGTCTCATGGCGGTTTTGAACTTCACTGCATGTAACGTAGTCTTTCTTTGGCCCAGAAATCCCTTTTTTTTTTTTCAAATAATACCAAATGTAATCTTCAGCCACAGACCTCATAGAACTCATTGTGAGTCGGTTATAAAAAATATTGTTACTTTGACCACCTAGTTAAAGGGCAATAAAATACATACAGATGGCAAGTCTGTTAATCCTGTTGCCTCATTCTCTCTGTCTCTTTTGTTTAGTCAGGGAAGGGAATACAAAACTAGGGAAGGGAAAATTACAGGATCGCAGGAAGAAAAACATGATGGGGAGGGAATTTTTTTTTTTTTTTTTTTTTTTTTTTGGGGGGGGGGGGGGGGGGTGGTGGTGGAAAGGAACACTTACAGGAACGGAAGTTGTGTACTTAAGCGGCTGTCTCATTGTTGCTAATATAAAAGAACAAGGGGAAGGGAAAAAGGACCACATAGACTATATATATATACACTGGCGGCGTGTAGTCAGTCGTTAGCATGTCAACATACTTCAGTGAGTGCTTTTTCTGTGTTTGCCTGTGGTGTCTTTGCCTTTTTTTTTTCCAGAGGTAAGTTGATTCTTATGTTCCTTCTTCCACTAATCCGATAGAATAGCTAGTTATTTAGTTATTTGCAGTAACGACTACTGTGATGCTAACCGCAACTGCTCTTTCTTGCGCGCCGAGTTTATGTATCTTTATTGCCTCTTACACACATACACATACAGATACACCCACATCTTTTTAAACACACGTAATTCTGTTTGTTCAGAAAGCTTACGGAGAACAGAGCATCTGGCCAAGGGAGTAATCTTTCACTGCTGCATCCGCTTTGCTAAAGTGAAGGACCGGCATCGTGTTAACCTGAAACTAGTGGGCCGGCACGACACGGATGAGTTCGAGCAGTTTCTGGTTGATACTAAAGCCGACACGGAACAGTACATTAAAAGCGTCCGACCCAATCCTGGAAAGAACGGGTACACGTTGGGTCCAATATCTATACCCGTCGAAGCCGACCACATGTGCGCGGGTACCGACGCCTGCGACACCAGAAGTTACCTGCCCATCATGTGGGATTAAAAAAAAAAAAAGCAGACGATGGAAAGAGAACGCTGTTGCTTCAAATACATAGGCGTTACTGAACAAAACAGGTTTATGGTGCCAATCACCAGTTGGAGGGGGGGGGGGGGGGGGGGGGGGGGGGTAAATAGGATGTATTTTATTATTGGCAGGAAGCCAATGAGGCGCCACACGGAAGGCTAGTGAATTTTACGATTGAACTAAACGTTAACCCCCCAAAAACGATGTATACTGTCACAGAGTTTTGCAAGGCTTGTAAAGAAAAACTTTTGTAATAAACGTTAGTAAGATTAAAGCTGTGTACGAAAACGTTGATCCAGACCTATGGGAAAAGGCGACTAAGCGAATGACTCATGAAGATATCCGTATGGTTTGTTCGGCCCTCAACACAGGAATTGATTTTGACTGCCCAAGGCACGTTCGCTGGCTAAATAGATACGTTTAAATATTTATTGTTGAGGCGGGTTTTTAACGAACAGAAACCCATGTCTGTTTATAGACTTGTGTCGCGTGAACAACATTGACACGGTTGATTTTATGAAATGGTATACGTACGAAACGTGTTTTTGGAAAAGAGTTTAACCGGGGACAATTGGTTCTACATTCAGATCAGTGGACAAGTCTTTATAACCGTTATGGAGTGGATGATGTTTTATACGATGGAAACCACCAACTGGAATAGAGCCGTAGCCCTGATAGAAAATGCCTACGTCAAGAAAAGCACAGGCATGATGTTGGTGCATAAGTTAGTGACCGATAGACACTACGACGTTTTGTTACAATCATACCGCTCGTCAAGTGCGTACGAACTAATCGATTGGCAGACAACGTTTATCAAATGTTGTAAGCGAGTGTTGCCCCATCGTACGGAAGAAGAAGAACAACAATTCCTGGAAACCGTTTTATGTTTTTGAACCAATAACCATCCGTAATGTGAAAAGTGAAGCGGAATGGTTTAAACGCCTGTTAATGAGAAAACGTCTATGTTTTCGTCCATACAAGATCGTATCACCAACGCAGCGGTGCCCACGCTACAGGAAAGTTGCCGAACCGCCGTTCTTCGATCGCTTCAGGGATCGACCATACAAGAAACGGGAAACCGCTATTGACAAATGTATAGAGAATAGCGTTATGCGTTCCTTTTTAAAATTGAAGTGTGTTAGAGATGATTGTGCTTCAAACACGGCGAACATGCTACGTTTTTTGGTTGTTCTTTGCAAAATTGAAGTGTTTAGAGATGATTGTGCTTCAAACACGGCGAACATGCTACGTTTTGGTTGTTCTTTGCAAAATTGAAGTGTTAGAGATGATTGTGCTTCAAACACGGCGATCATGCTACGTTTTGGTTCTTTGCTCCGCTACCAGCACATCATCATCATCATCATCATCCTCGCTCCTGCAGCCGTTACTCTCGTCGATATTGCAGCCAGTAAGCCCCCAATACACCGGTAATTTAGTCTAGACGGCATTCTAGTTGGGTTCTTTTATCTTTTGTGTGTCTGTCTCTCTTTGTCTCTTTCTCATTGTTATTGCAATATTAGCTGGCAATGATCCCAAAAGAAATGTGCTTTCAAAATAATAACCCGCCATCTGCGCTTCGATCACAAAGCCTCGGGATTATCTGATTGTGCCTTTTCAAACGTGTGATGGACTTTCCTAGGCTCTCTCTCTCTCTCTCTCTCTCTCTCTCTCTCTCTCTCTCTCTCTCTCTCTCTCTCTCTCTCTCTCTCTCTCTCTCTGTGAGACTAGCTTATTTAAACTTCTGTTTCTGCTGCCGTTGGCGTTTCATTGAGTTTTTCTTCTTCTTCCTTCTTCTTCTTTTATTGCACCCATTGGCTTGATTGAGATTTGAGTTGCACACATAGAAAAAAGACGCTGTTTCGTAGCGTCTTTTGGTTGCTGTGTTCCTGGCGCTTTTTCTTTTCTTAGACCAACAGAATTATTTCTGGTATGTTGTCTATTATGTTTGTCTGCTGTCTTTGTCTTATAGATGGCGGCCAGTACCAACCCAATACCTGCCATCGCACTGTACTGGACTGAGGGGACTGCGACGGAGGGGCCGGCGACAGAAAAAGCCGCCAAAGAAAAAAGAAGAGTGACCTGCGCGGACAAGGCACGCCGCCTCGCCATAGAAAATGCGCATTTAAGCGCACAGGTCTCAGACCTTCCAATGCAATTAAGCGCACAGGTGACAGACGTGCAAAGAAAAAACGCAGAGGTGACAGACCTCCAAACAAAGTTACATCAGACTATACTTGCAGGCACCCTTCAAAGGATTGAAATAACACGTCTTCAAACACAAAATGTTTGTATGAAGACACAGTTAGAGGAGATCAAAAAATATGCCAATTTTCTGTTATCTGTGTCTGTGAAGGCATATCCACAGTTTTCTGTCCTCACCCCTCTTTAACTTGTGCGCGCGTGCGTGTGTGTGTGAGAGAGATGGTTTTCCCATTTTTCCTTCCTTCCCTTGGTTAATCAGGGAACATTTATATAAAATGGGGGAAGGGACAATATGGTTAACCATATTGTCCCTTCCCCCATTTTTATATAAGGTCTGTACCATGCTATGACATTTAATACATTGGGTCCTGAAACTATATGACTTCTAAAAGATTGGGTCCTGAAACTATATGACTTCTAATACATTGGGTCCTGAAACTATTATGACTTCTAATACATTGGGTCCTGAAACTACCACGGAGATCTGCGATGACAAGATGGAGCCTATGTGGTGTTTGACTGGGACAATACTCTGAAGCTTTACAACAAGGAGACTCGACAGCTGTCCTGCCGAGTGTCCAAGCAGTTCTTGTTGCACCTGAAACACAACCGCCGCTGCAAGTTGTACATCATTAGTGCCATAAGGCCGTCGGCCCTGAACTTGGACACTTTGGCTGTTGGAAGTGGACAGACTGGGACTGACTGACGTGTTCGCATCGGGCGCGTCCGATGATACGCAGACAGAGAAAGTGGTGAATTCTGAATACGCATACAGGGGTAATGTAATTGTTTGCGGCTATGATAAAGCGGAAACATTTATGAAATTGTCATCCTTTAATTCTGCAAGGGGGATAAAGTGTGCTTTTTTGATGATGAGGAGTGGAACATTAACAACTTCAGCGTTTTGGTGCCCAATAGTAAATGTTATCTTTGTACATGAAACGTTTTTTGTTTTTGTGTGCTACACACGGAGTAAACGACCATGTGTATACAGGATTTTAACTGTTGCCGTGTGTGTGGCAAATACTTTCCGCTTAACGAAGCGAATTTTGTAAATATTTTGGTGCTGGTAGTTGTATAGTAAAACGTATATTGAAAGAGAATACGTGTGACGATTGTAGCAAGCGCGGATTATGTTTGTCCGTCTGCTACACCAAGTGTAAAAAGCAGTGCTCTTTGCACTAATAGTGGTGAAATATTGTGTTTCTCTGTGTTAGTTGTATTTTCTGTACTTCAAACTACAGAGCTGTTTTTTTGATAATTGTGCTTGAAACACAACGCAGTTGCTACTTTTTACCGACATTTACATTTACATAGTTGTCTCTTATTTGTCTGGCCAGGCTGACACTGGTTCGGCTGACACGAAACCAGAAAATAACAGCAGTAAAACACTTCAGCACCGCTGATATTTTGGGCAAACTACTCCAACGATTGTCGTTTTCCACACACACGCTGCATATATCTGTGCTCGGTTGCTGTTTATAGTTTTTGTACGTTACCAAACATGTTATGTCATTTGGCTATATTTGTGTTGTATTGATTTGTTTTGTGACAGATTCGTGAACAGATTGTTTTGTGATTTGTAACTAATTTACTGTACTGCACATAAAGAGTTTACTAAAAGAGTTTTACTAAAGAATTTAATCGGCAAAATGCTGCGAACGTTAGCATTTCCTTTAGGCGGGAGAGTTGCTTAATAACCCGCGATAAGTGAGGCTTTGCCGTCGTCTGCTCGTCATGGAGTGGAAACAGAAGCGTCCTGCCCCTGTAGAAGCCGTACTTTTCTTACATGAATTTTCAACAGATCTTGTTCTTTCAACATATGAATACCTTTCAAAAAGTAAAGGTGGAGTTACTGCGGCTTCTCTGTTGACTTTCCCTGTTGGAGAAAAAGCCGTTGGAGAAAAAGACCCGCCGCTTGTGAGAAAAAGCCATTGGAGAAAAAAAAAAAGACCGCCGCCTGTTTTACAGACAAGCAGAGAGAAATAACAGAAGAAAAAAAAAAGGCGTTGCTTAGAAGGATACAGGCATTAAAGATGGAAAACCAGCTTTTTAAAGAAACGCAGTCTTTGTCGACTGTGTCAACAGAGACCCGTTAATTTAACGCTTCTTCCTTGTGGTCATTTTTTGTACTGTGAGACTTGTGGCAAGTCCCAAGACGTTTGCCCTTATTGTAAAAAAAACGATTTTGGCCGACGTACGAACGTTCCTATCATGATTTACGTTCTTTTTGTGAAAAGAATGGTTTTCTGATGCCTTTTGTTGATGCACGTGCCTTTTGACATGATAATACTGATGATGAAGCAAAGCTAGAGTTGAAGAAAGAATGTTTTGCTAATACTATTTGTTGTACATACCTTTTGTTTTGCGTATGTGTTAATTTTTTTGCTGTACATACCTTTTGATTCACACTATGGTGCGATTTACGCACGACAGTTTGAAAGATGACAGTGAAGAAGCTGTCATGAACAAAGTGTGTTATTGTGTTTGAAAAAAAAAAAACATATGCTAAACTGAATGTTAAAATGTGTCATAACCACATGATCATAAAGCTGTAACGTTCCTAGTCTGTTCCGTCTGTCTGTCTGTCTCTCAAACAAAATAACAAGCGTCTGTCTGTCTGTCTGTCTGTCTGTCTGTCTGTCTGTTCTTTTTTCTTCCGCTAGCTTCAATAATACTAAACACTAAAAGTTTGTGTTCAAATACAACACTAAAAGACAAACGTTATGGAGTAACCACCCTTTGTTTTATTATGATGATGATTTACCACTTGTTTGACAATTTACCACTTGTTTCATAATACTTTTTCATCATTGTACCACTTGTTTCATATGTATGTTATGATACTTATTATGGTGCGATTTACGTACAACTTAGATGATGATAGTAATTATGAAGCAACAATCTTTAAATTTGTTGTTTTTTTTTCTTTTTTGTTTTTTTTTTTCTGCCTTTGAGCGCATGCCTCTTTTCATTAAGAGTGGCTGTGTACCGCTCTGCGTTTGTTTTGGTTTTTGCAGCGTTTTTATTTTCTGGCTAATGGCTTTCTCTGCGCTGGTGTTTTGTCTCTTTAATGTAAAAAAATCTCTCTCTCTCTCTCTCCTCTCTCTCTCTCTCTCTCTCTCTCTCTCTCTCTCTCTCTCTCTGTGTGTGTGTGTGTGTGTGTGTGTGTGTGTGTGTGTGTGTGTGTTTGTCTGTCTCTCTCTGCGCGTGCTTACCTATAGATATTATGAGTGATTGAAACACTACGCTATTTTGCATTGCATACGCTGTGCTATTGCAAAAAAAGTAATAAATTCACATGTAAAACTTTACTATGTGTTGTGTTGTTGTTGTTGTTTGTTGTTGTGTGTGTGTGTGTGTGTGTGTGTGTGTGTGTGTGTGTGCGCGCGCGCGCGCGCGCGCGCGCGCGCGCGCGTGTGTGTGTGTGTGTGTGTGTGTGTGTGTGTGTGTGTGTGTGTGTGTGACTGACTTGTCTGTCTGGCTGTCTGTATGTGTGAGCAACGCAAATAAGAATGCCACCCCACCATAAAAATGCCATGCATGCCACCATCTCTCTCTCTCTCTCTCTCTCTCTCTGTTGCCACTAGCGGAAACGACCGGAAACCGCCGTGCAGCGCCTGGGCCTGGGCTCCACTGATAGGAAGGGAAAAGTTGAACTACCAGGATGATTTAGGCACGCCGCCGTGCAACAGTTCATTCGGGTTAGATGGGGAGGGAAAGATAGAAGCCGGAGCGGAGAAAGAGTTCGTTCGGGTCAGATGGGAAAGGAAAGATAACAGCGGGAGCGGAAACAGTCGAGTGGCGCCACTCGATGGGAAGGGAAAGATAAAAGCCTGGGCAGGGAAAGTCGAGTGTCCCACTTTGAAGGGAAGGGAAAGATTAAATGTGCGGGGAAGGGAAAAATCAAGAGAAAGAAAAAGAAGAACAAAAATATTTAAAACCAAAGACAGTTGTTATTAGTAATTGAGCTGAAGAAACAAGACAATCGTGTACTTGGAGAAAGAAGAAGAAGAAGAAGAAGAAGAAGAAAGACAAAGAAAGACAGTTGTTTCTGAATTTATTGCTAAAACAAAATGGAACCTCTGTGTCCTCTCTCTTCTTTTTCTCCCTCCTTCTTCTTCTTCTTTTTCTCGTGTCTTTTTCTTTGTGTTCTGCTCTCTCTCTCTCTCTCTGGCTGTGTTTCTTTCTTTCTCTCCGTCTCTCTCTTACTCCGTCTCTGTCTCTCTCTCACTCTCTCTCTGTCTATTTCTCTGTCTTTATGTCTTTTCTTCTGTTTTTTTTTTTTTTTTACAACAAAAATGTGGTGGATTATTTTTTACAAAATGATTTTGTTTATTTTTTTTTTTTTTACAAAATGATTTTGTTTAGACCAAGATTGCCACAATTTATTCTGTCTGTGTGTCTGTTAAACCGAACCATTACCAATACGGACCAACAAAACAACATTTATTCTGCTTATCACTGTTTCAATCTGTCCGTCTGTCTGTTCATTTCTTTCAACAGCAAAACAAACAGTCTGTTCGACTGTAACTCCAAATGAGAAAACAATTTACAGCAATTTACAGCAAAACAAAACAAAAGAAAGCGAAACAATTCTTTCCGATAGCCAAGCCATTCAGCTTATTCTTTCTTTAAGTAAGCAAATTCCTTCCGATAGCCAAGCCATTCAGTTTTATCCTTTCTTTCTGTCTTTAATTAAGCAAAACATAAAGCAAAACAATTCTTTCCAATAGCCAAGCCATTCAGTTGGTCCAAGCCAAGCCATTCAGTTGGTCCTTTATTTTAGTCTGTCCGCCTGTCATAAACAGTTAGAAAACGTTTATAACTGGTGTGGGGGTGGGGGGGGGGGGGGGGGGGGGACCAAAACCAAGCCAAGCCAGAGAGGGAAAAAAAAAAAAGAAAGTTATAAAAGTTTGGTTTGTGGAAAACTCCTCATTCTGGGAGTAAAATTATGCCCGGTTACGCCACCCGGTACGCGCTAAGGCAGAATCAAGCCGCCGTTCTTGACCAGCAAGATGCCCACTACTTCCCCATCCTTGTCCCGGTACAGTGCAAAGGCAGAATCCAGCCGCCGTTCTTGACCAGCAAGATGCCCTCTACATCCCCATCCTTGTCCGGTACAGTGCAAAGGCAGAATCCAGCCGCCGTTCTTGACCAGCAAGATGCCCTCTACATCCCCATCCTTGTCCGGTACAGTGTGCAAAGGCAGAATCCAGCCGCCGTTCTTGACCAGCACGGTGCTACTGTTCCCTAGCACGCAACTGACAGTGACGGTGATAGTGATGCTGATACCATGATTTTGAAAACTGCCACCCGCCAACGCCGAGGCTTTGGAACAACTTTCTGAGCGCGTCGCTACGGCCGACCACATCTGGGACAACATCGACCCTCCCAATGGATTGGACAGCGAGGCCGTTATTACTAGGATGCAGGCAAAGTGCAAAGACAATTCCTTGATTGGGCCCCTCTGTTTACCGAGATGTGGAGAACCAGTACCTGCGCGATATGTTACAACGTCTACGACGACGGCTCCCGTTACCCCATGGCCATGGTTCCTTGCAACCACGATGTGTGTTACACCTGTTGCCGGCGCATTATGGGCGAAGCCATCAATACGTGTCCCATATGTCGAACTCTGCCTATCAACATCGTGAAAGTGCGGAGTACGGCCACCATGATGCGCACCTTGCCGGAGGAGGAACAGAAAAAATCTGTACCTACAAGTCCAACGAATTGTGCAGAATACCTTAAACAGAACGGCCTCGCGAAAGGTAAAGAGAAACACTCGTCGTCGTGCTCGTCCCAAGCCCGCAACCAGACAATAATTTGTGTTAGAACACCAAGCTTATAGACAAATGCTTTTCTGTCTGCCTTAATAAACACAAGACAAGACAAGACAAGCGGAAATAAAGAGGCTTTAATAAACAAAAGACAAGACAAGACAAGCGGAAATAAAGAGGCTATCCGTCTGTCTGTCTGTCTGTTTCTTTTTAGTCTGAGGTAAGTAAAACTTCTTTTCTGAAGTGCCGCCATCTAGAATATTGAGAAAGGAGGATCGCTTTTAGATTACTTCAAGTGTCTAAGTCTGTCTGCCAGTCT
>JADBJO010009704.1:35932-43432 GCA_016801955.1 Conus betulinus
ACAACGCCAGACTTTTCACTGCGCGACTAGCGATGCAAACCCTCGCCAACAACAACGTCAACGTTCTTCCTTGGCCCTCAATGTCGCCAGACCTCAACCCCATTGGGCACTTATGGGATGAGCTGGACAGACGACTCCGGGCGCGAGTGAACGCTCCTGACAACGTCAACGGGCAGTTCACCGCCCTTCAGGAGGAGTGGGACACCATGCCCGCAGAGGTGATCCGCAGTGTGATCCGCTTCATGCCAGCCAGGTGTCAGGCCGTTGTTGCTGCACGTGGTGGACATACCCCTTACTGAGTTCTCGCCGCCTGGAACGGTGTGTATGGGCGATGTGAACTGTACAGACACTGGAAATGACACTGGAAATGATAACCTTTGAAAATGTTGTGAAATTATTTTAAATGGAATTTTCGCTAATTTTCATGAAAGTTGAAATGAATTTTCTTCAACAAACCATGCGTTTTTTTTTTTTTTTTTTTTAACTCTCTCTCTCTCTCTCTCTCTCTCTCTCTCTCTCTCTCTCTCTATATATATATATATATATATATATATATATATATATATATATACATATACAAAGAAATGCACAAAAGACTGTATCCATCTCCAATATTGTTTGTGTTAGTAATGAGCTGTAAACATTGTAATAAGCGGGTAGAACTTCAAAGAAGTCATAAGCTGTATTTGTTCAACACACTCCAGAGACAGACGCCAAAATGCTCCTTGAAAAAAAAACACCCTTGGGTGACAAAACTGTCCGCTCAAGCATGTAATATGACATACAAACAACACTGAAGCAGGTAAACAAGTTAGTTGCTTTATCAAGGATGAGTTTTGAAGAAAAGAAAAATCACGAAGCATTTTCTGCTGAATCGAAAAGGAAAGTAACAACAAACAGTTACGTTTACAGTGTGTAACCAAGCCGTTCGCTCAGTGACAGGGAAGGCAAAGAGAAGCAGGATAATACAGAATTTGCAGAAAAAAAAACAAACAAACAGATGTCAAAAGAATCCGGAAGGCAGTCCAAGAAAGCCAGCAGGGCAGTGGATATTACCAGTGTAAAAATGCACTCCAATGAAGTGTCAGCTGACTTGAACAATGGCACATGGCAGCTGTTAGGATGCGTGTTTACCTGCTATGGCACCTGTTAGGATGCGTGTTTACCTGCTAGGGCACCTGTTAGGATGCGTGTTTACCTGCTGTGGCACCTGTTAGGATGCGTATTTACCTGCCAGGGCACCTGTTAGGATGCGTGTTTACCCTGCTAGGGCACCTGTTAGGATGCGTGTTTACAAGCTAGGGCAGCTGTTAGGATGCGTGTCACAGGGCAGCTGTTAGGATGCGTGTTACATGGCAGCTGTTAGGATGCGTGTTACATGACAGCTGTTAGGATGCGTGTTACATGGCAGCTGTTAGGATGCGTGTCACATGGCAGCTGTTAGGATGCGTGTTACATGGCAGCTGTTAGGATGCGTGATTACCTGCTAGGGCACCTGTTAGGATGCGTGTCATATGGCAGCTGTTAGGATGCGTGTTTACCTGCTAGGGCACCTGTTAGGATGCGTGTCATATGGGCAGCTGTAGGATGCGTGTTTACCTGCTAAGGCACCTGTTAGGATGCGTGTCACATGGCAGCTGTTAGGATGCGTGTTTACCTGCTAGGACGCCTGTTAGGATGCGTGTTTACCAGATGGGGCACCTGTTAGGATGCGTGTTTACCTGCTAGGGCACCTGTTAGGATGCGTGTCTACCTGCTATCAAGCGGGATTGTAACACATTCATCGATTTCTTTTCTTGTTCCTGACGTTGCCACTGCGTGTTTACAGACCACACGTACAGCCACGGGTTGAGGGCAGAGCTGAGGGGTGACAGGAAGACAATCACGATGTTAAACATCTCATCAAACACAGACACAGCACACAATCTCATCAACGTAACCACTCCAAATGCCAACCAGAAAACAGCATCCGTGACAGACACTTTTCTCATCACGTGACCCGAGGAATACACTAACCTGTAGGTGAGATTGAGCGCTATCCGGTATTTTGGTGTTCGCCATAAGATGATACCCTGGCCAGCTGCAGTCATGGAACACAAAGCAACGTTGACTGCCACTACCACTGGGAACCATGTGAACCTCTGCCGTGAGTGAGACTGGTCAGTGAGAGCCAGGCGACACAGCCCAGACTGTCCACGAAGGCCCCAGTGTGTCAGTCCTGGAAGAAATGGAATTGACGACAACAGGATTCCAAAGATCCACGACACAATGCACAACATAGGTATGAGCTGGCTGAATCTCCTCAAACCGTCAGAGAAACAAAAGGCAATGATATGATGCAAAGTGATGAGCCAAACGATCGTTGGTGATACCGTGCTGGACACAAAGAAAAAGAAAACCAGCCACTTTGCAAATTGCGTTTGTGTATCCAGTCTTTTTCATTCTCCATGTATTTTCCACGAAAAAGTGAGGTCTGCTGTGGCAATGATGATGACATGACATCCCATACAGACATCAGCCAGCTGTTTATTAGAAACTGCCACCACAGAACTGCTGCTTCCAGTCATGTCTTTGACAGTGAAAGAAACCATGAAGCACACGACATAGCCTGTCACACAGCGGACACCTATCAGCCAAAAGAAAACCCTGTGGAGATCAGTTGGCAGCAGCGTTGCACACGATGGAAGTGTGGTATCAGGGGCATAACACTTGACAGCATCTGAGTGTTTAGAACGCAGGTTCTTACAGCAGATTCTGTAGTTCGATGAAAAGATGCGTTGTAGATGATCTGACCCTGACAGCAGATCAAAGGGGAAGTTACTCAGTGAATTCCCCCTCAGATCCAGCTCTTGGATTTGTGGCATATTCTTTAAACCTCTCCGACCAACTGTTTCAATAGCACAGAACGAGATGTTCATCATTTTCACATAAGGTAAGTATATAGATAAATCAGAGTGAAGAATATTCATATACGTATGGGATAAGTCTATATGACCTAGTGTATATAGAACGTGCTCCCTTCTCTTACTTATTATGTTGTTGAGAGGATTGTGTTTTAAGTCAATACTTCTCAGATTTGGTAGCAGATATAGAAAACAGTCAAATCAACGTTTCCCAGATTATTATGAGAGCAAGACTGATGTACTTCAAGTTTACATATTTAATGTTTGAAACATTTTGAATGGAACAATGCAACAAAATTAAAGCAACAAGATATGTGCTCAACTTGAAATCAACCAGTGACATATTTGAGCCTGTTGCATCCACGTATCTTAATTGGGTAAAGCGGCCAGAAAGAAAAGGTTTTGAACATACGAAGACACGACCTTGACATTGGCATCCTTCAGGACAGCTCCTGTCACACATCAGTTCATCATCACGTTGTGGACACTGACCCCAACCATCACACAGATGATCTCCATGCACACAGATTCCGAAAGTCGGCATCGGTAGAAACCAAGGCACCCCGCTGCCTCACACTCGTGCTCATCTTCTCCATAAACACAGTCAAAGAATCCATTGCATCGTGTGTAGACAGGCAGACAATACAGCCACTCAGACGTGCAACGGTAATGACTGTGAGGACATGATTCATCAGCTGTCATTATCTCTGTTGAACGAAGTAGCCTGTCCCATCTAAATCCACGTAATACTGCTGCTTCATGTCTTCTCCTCTGATCAGGGCATGGTAGGTGGCATCATCAGGACACTCTGCCTCATCCGAATCGTCTACACAGTCTGTGAATTGATTACACTGTTGGTCAAGTGACACACATTGACCATTCAAGCACACAGAAAACCAGTACACCGAGAATCACAAAATGACTCATCACTTTCGTCTGGACAATCCTGTCTGAAGTCGCAAACTAGCGTGTGATGTACTGTTGTCATGTCGTCATCACATCTGAATGGGACGTAGGGGAATCGACTCCCACCAAAGAACGTGTCAACTAGCCCTGGACAAGTTACGTTCAGCGATGTGTAGGTTTTCGAATTCATAACTTTAATGGAATTACTCCCAGCGTCACACGACAAAAAAACACATGTGCAATATAACTGGCACAGCAAAATAAACAAATGTTGTCGTGTGTACTGGCAAATAGATCTATAGGACAGTATGGGAGCCAATGACACAAGTGAATTTATGACACCGCGTAACTGTAAATCAAGTTCACATATAATTAATTTCAGCTGGAGGTATTTAAGCAAAATTCCTTTATGTGTAATTAACACGCTTTGAAAAGTCCTTGAAGGAATAATGTAATCCTCGAAATGAAGGTGATTTGTGTTATAAACAATAGTGGTGTCAAACCATTTATAAAACTTGCTATATTGAAAAGGCGCAGAATACCAGCCTAGGCTTAAACTCACTGTTGTGTAAAACGTGATAAAATTTTTCAGCACATTTTGAAAGTCAAACTTTTCCTTCCCAGTTTTCACAGACGCTAGTTTTTCATTTCTTTTGAGACATTCCATGTAAGAAAGCACACTGGGCACGACGCCTTGTTGTACCACGATCAATCTAAAACACTTATTCCGTGATGCCACCAGCCCCTTGCAATCAGCACTGCTAAAAGGACAGTCTCCTGTTTTGTTCTCCTGTTTCATCCCGGCCATCTTCACATTCCGTCCACTGGTTACAGTGCAGATGAGCTTGAAACTCGGGGTACCGCTGTACAGAACAGTTGAACAAACCACTGGGCAGCTGCACTGGCTGGTTATATCCAGGATGCAAAGACAGCAACAGTTTCAGACCATTATGCCATCCAGGCGAAAATCGAAAATGAATCTGAAGGTGCGAAGTGTACATGGTAATGAACAATGGACGACATGTAACACAAACATGCTCACGCTTTTGTGAGCTGTATTTGGTTTTGTATGACTTATGCTGATTGAATATAAGTCAGTGCAGTGAAGTGCATCTGTTGAATACTGATGACGTGTGTTGTGGGAACTCTCCAGTTATGGGTATACTGCAATTGAAGGGGACGGAAAGGCAGCATGTGTGGCAATATTAGATACATGGACTGTCCTGATGTAAAGTTTACAATAAATTCATGATATCTTACTTGTCAAAATGAACCTTGATTGGAGGACTGTTGATGTACACTATCGACATCTTTTCCACAGTTGAATCAACAAAACTTTCATTCAAGTCGTGAGAATAGCATTTCACAGTAAAGGAGTTGATTTTTTCTCTCTCAGTTAATACTTCAGTTTTCCAGAGTCTGGAATCACATTCATGGGACAGCCTTTGGATGTGAGCACGCACATAGCTGCGCCAAGGTACGCGGACAGACAGGGTACAGAAAAGTGTATCATGGCCGCACTTCCCGTATACCACTCCACTGCGACTGGCTGTCGGTAATACGTGGCTTTCACAGCTGGATGCATTGGCCTGTATGGGTGTGATGTCTTTGTTGTTTTGATTTATGAGATATTCTATGCGGGACAATTATCAGTTATTGTCAGTGGACCAAGAATGGTGCCAGGAAAGGAAACATTCACACTTTGCTGTATGGATAGGTCAGCACAGAAAAAGAGGAGAAAACAACAGAATCCAAAACGCGCCATGATGCAGCTTCACGATAACTCAACACTGACTGCTGTGGTCGGATGTTTCGCTGAGACTTCTTCCATTACAAACACACCCCTCAGGTTCTGAAACATGTGAATGTTGAGGACAATGCGTGGATGCCAAGCTTCTAGGCCATGAACGAATGTAAACGTTCTGAGCCGTGTATCAATGTCAATGTTCTGAGCTGTGAGTTTAAAAATAATGTGTCAACCAATATCTATTGGCTACACATTCTCCATTTGTCAGAAAGTTCTCTTGCCCATAGAATGTATCAATGCATGCATTATCAAGTGGACCCAAATGATCGTTGGCTGACATTTGTTAAAGATACATTGATATTGGCCATGTTTGGACAAATCAGTTTACGTTTAATATACTGAGACTAAAAGTTATAACATCTGAAAAGTTAGAAAATGAATGTATTCGATTTTGGAAAGACAAGAAAAACATTCATGGAAAACTACTTCTTACAAGACCATTGTAAAAGAATATGAACAGAAAATTATTTGACCACTCTTACAGATCCGAGGCACAGACAAACCTTCGGATCAGCGCCCATGACTTAGAATAGAAAAAGGACGATATCTGCATATGTCTAGAGATCAAAGACTTTGCAATCGTTGTAATGTATTGGAAAACGAAGTCCATTTTGTTGGTCACTGTGATAAGTTTGATGCCAACAGAAATATTTTAATGAAGGGCATAAAATGTCTTAATATTAATGCTTCAAATATTGTTCCAAGCCAGTTAATGACTATGGAGAATGTGCAGTCATATTAGGGAAATTTGTGTATGATCGTTTTGTTCTTCCATGATAACCATATTGTGTATCATATACCCTGAGGTTTCATGACAATAGAATTTATTCTATTCTATTCTATTCTATTCACACACACACAGAGCAACAAAAATACAATTCATCATCAACAACAACACATACATGCAAACGCACGTACACAGATGCAGACACACGCACATATATTTCTTTAATCTAAGACATAAGAGCAAGCTTTTGTTTATAATTGAATACACCCACACACACACACACACACACACACACACACACACACACACACACACACACACACACACACACACACAATTAAGTGGTGGGGGAAAACAAGTGCAGGCTAACAATTCTTCCGTCATTTTTGTTATGACTTGACAAAGATCTAAACTTTAAAAAAAGGGTTGAAGATGAAGAAAATGGAAACATAAAATTAAGAAAATATAATGTAAATATGACAACCTTTCACTAGCTGCATGAGGGAACCATCGAAATCCATCTTGAAGGCAGATCTATTGGTATAGCCTGCTCCTAGCCCTTTCATCCGCTGGATCGGACTCATCAGGGAGACACGGCTGATTGTGCCCGTGCTCTTGGCGTCAAACAGAGACACACCACAGCCCATAACTCTTAGGGGTTCTCAACGCCAAGGGTTCAAACAAGAATCCTACAGCACCCCCAAAGCAGCCAGCTAAAGGGTAGTAAATGAAACAAAACGAAAGTGTGGAGAGGAAAGAAGTTGCTGAAAAACAAAAACATTATGCAAACAGTTTTTTTCTTAAAAAAAAAAACTATTTGCATAATGTTTTTGAAAAAGTGAAAAGACGTGTAATTTATAAACGACTTCTAAAACGGGGGTGGGGGTGGGGGTGGGGGTGGGGGGTTAAATATGACTGATATGAGGGTGTTGCAGCAGTCATTCAATGTGAATGGCTGGTCAGGTTGTCCGAGGCCTTAGCTGAATGCAAATGGTCCAGGATTCCAAGAGCATACTTTTCAACTTTTGGAAAAGATTTTTCTTTTTTTAAACTCAACTGAAGGATAAAAAATAAAGGTTTGAAAGACATTTCCTCAACTTTTTGGCGGGAACTACTAAAAACGTGGCTTTTGAATATCAAATATATACCTAAAAGAA
>JADBJO010009704.1:48432-53432 GCA_016801955.1 Conus betulinus
CCTGAAGTCGGCTCTCTGAGGAAAACTCACTGGCCTTTCCCTTTTTGACACTGTGTCTTACACAAACATTACGTTGGTCATTGCTGAGTGTGTTCATTATCATTTCGCAATTACTATTCATATGACTGATGTCTATAAGCAATGTGCCTCTGTCACTTTTTTTTTTTTTTTTTTTTTTTTTTTCTTACTCGGTGTGTGAGTGTGTGTGTGTGTGTGTGTGTGTGTGTGTGTGTGTGTGTGTGTGTGTGCGTGCGTGCGTGCGTGCGTGCGTGCGTGCGTGCGTGCGTGTGTGTGTGTGTGTGTGTGCGTGTGTGCGTGTGTGTGTGTGCGTGTGTGCGTGCGTGTGTGTGTGTGTGTGTGTGTGTGTGTGTGTGTGTGTGTGTGTGTGTGTGTGTGTGTGTGTGTGTGTGTGTGTGTGTGCGTGTATGTGCGCGCTCGCACATGGAGACGTCGTTGGCAAGGTGGGCATGAATGGGAGAAAGGTGAGAAGAATGGGAGGGGGAGGAGGTGTGGTGTGTGTGTGTGGGGTGTGGGGGGGGGGGGGGGGGGGGGGGGAGGGGGCTGCGTGGGTGAGAAAAACCTAATGTAATTCAGCTTTTTTTCCCTTTTTTTCAATAAAAGGCTCTAGCAGAACAAACATCATACACAATGATTAGTGACAATCATTGTTGAATATTTTTGTTCAGCTGCTGCAAATGCTAGCTAACCCAGACCTTGCTGAATTATGATCAATGGCATGTTGCTAGCAGTCATGGTGGTAGTAGATAGACGAAATCTGGCAGACCAGTTATTAATAGTGTATCTGGTAGACCAATCAGTAATAGTGTATCTGGTAGACCAATTATTAATAGTAAGATCTCGAGAGTTACAGGCGCAAATAAAGTACCAACCATGATTACATATGATTTGCTTTCGTTTCGTCCTAGCAGATATAGTTGGTAGCAGAATCAAACTTGCCACACCAATGGTTAATGATAAAAGTTTCCACTTTTCACTTCATTGCGCAGATATGTGTGTTTTGCTATCAGCTTTGTGATTCCACTGTTGATGTCATATAACTGAGCGTATAGTCCTCCTATCACTTGCTCGTTGTCATGTGTTTGAAGCTGTTGTGTGTGAGAGTATAAGGTTGGTGACGTGTTTGTTGAAGACGGTGTTACAATCTTTAAAGTGTCCTCGTTGATACATGTGAAGACACAGGTTCTCTAATTGTCAAGATGGTCACGCCAACATCTGGGTTCGTCAGTTTAAGAAGCAATCGCACTTACCGTTCTGAGACCTCGACACTTACCATACCTGTGCCTGTCAACAAGATGGTCATGGTCAGTTACAGGGAACATACTCCAATGCTAGTTTATGTAAGTCTGTATCGTCACTTCATGAGTTTGTATGCCAGAGGTCCTGACACAATATTCAGACTCAAGCGTGTTCTTGTATGGAACAGGTACATGCATGCGGGATCCGATTTTGCCCACCTGTTTCAAGCCGTGCGATTCGGAGTAAAGATACGCATGGAATCGGCCTTGAGCGCAGCATGCTGTCAGGTTTTCTTTTCATTTCTCTCAGAGATGGAAAGACCTCTGAATTTATCCCAAGGGCTTTGGAACTGTTCCACGAAGCATTACGCCAGCTTCCATCACCACCTGGCCTGTAACCTGAAGACAGAGTGTGAGGATGGTCGGGATGAAACAGGCGTCTGCCCCTACAGCAGTCCTCAGTGCAATGGACTGATTGCGATGTGTAACCATTGCTACAAACTTGTTCCTAGTCTGAGAGGATTTGTCAGTAGCAGAAAAGATTTTAACGAAAGGGCTCATGAGTATTGTAACTCAATACAAGGGAAAGTGAATTTTCCTCTATGTGCTTATAACTGGTATGCTGTGATCAGAAAGAAAATCAAGTATCACCCCTATCGGCTGCTTCACCTTTGGGTTGGCTTGTACACTGAGGATGCGTCCCTGCCTATGATGTACAGGCGTGCTCTGGTTAACAATGGCATGGTGATTCTGCATCATTCATGGAATACCTATGTGACTAATCGTAAAACATCGAAGGGCTGTGCCAGAACATATGTACCCAAACCATTGAAACTTACCCCACATTTATATTCCGAACTGTGTGTGTCGACACAAATTCTTTGGCTCTTTCCTATGGGACGATGTGTGAATTCAAAATTAATCACACATCAACAAATCATTATAGTTCAAAGGAAGTATCAATGAGCAACGTTTCATTTCCACAACTATCAGGACACCAGCACATGACAGAATGCCCTGAAGGTTATGTGATGCCTACCTTTCTTCTCTGTGGGTCTGCCAGTACAGGATGTGTGGTCAACAACAACAAACCTCCGCCTGCATGTTTTCTACAAGAGCGTCCAATACATACACATTTGAACCATCTGGCCATCAGAGTCTCTCTGTTCCCACGTACACTTGCAGTGAGGATATGACACGGGTATCATACACTTTGGTATGCGATTTTATAACTGACTGTCATGATAAGAGTGACGAGTTCTTCTGCAAGCATCCTTCTTGCCGCGGGGTGTTTAGGTGTCACAATGGCCAGTGCCTACCCTATGAAAACACGTGTGACAACATGTTCCACTGCCGGGATGAGTCAGATGAAGAGTACTGTGCAGACGTCAGAAGAATCAAGATGGTGCAACAGAGTGCGTTGCCACCCCCTACCCTGGTCCGTCCGTTTTGATGGCATTGCGCAATTCATCGCTACCCCGATGAAATCCAATGAGTCTTGTCCTGAGAGCCACTACCGTTGTCCTGGTGACTTCAATGATTGTCTGCCTGTCTACACCCGCTGCAATGGACTGTACGACTGCATCGAGCACCAAGATGAACAGAAATGTGAAGACGTGAAATGTCCAGGCTTCTTTCGGTGCAGACGTTCAGCACTATGTTTACATAGTGACCCAGGTATGTGATGGCTGGCCTCACTGCCCAATGCATGACGATGAACTGTCCTGTGGCGTTACATGTCCTGTAGATTGTCTTTGTCAGGGTTATACCTTTCTGTGTCCTCAGCCTTTCTCTGCTGAACTCTTTGCTCAGCTCCGATACCTGGATGCCACAGGGTCAGGTTTGTCACTGGAGGATGTGGGGAACAACACCCTCCTCATTGGTGTGGTCCTTGCACGGTGTTCTTGACGTTTCTGCCTAGAATTCACTTGCTGAACGTCAGGCTTTTGGATATCAGTGGTAATCAACTCCAAAACGTCAATCTGTCGTCCGTCCTCGCTTTAGAGAGTCTGCAAACACTGTCTTTGAGCGACAATCCTCTGTCTGTCTCTCTCTTCACCGGTCTCCCCTCTGTTCATCAACCCGGCGCACTGACCACGTTGAACCTGGCCCACACTGCCCTGACTATGCTGGACACAACAGTCCTGACCTCATTCCCTTTCCTCCAGACACTGAATTTAACTTTCACAGCCATTCACACATTGGCCTGGCAGGCTTCCAGCTTACACCTCAGTTACATGAACTCCACATGGATCACAGCCCCATTAAAATATTTCCACCTGATGTCTTCAAAGGTCTGACCAATGTACGCTTCATATCCACAGAAAAACTACAAGCTTTGCTGTCCTGAAACACTTCCTCCTAACCTGAACAGCTTGGTTTGTCTGGCACCAAAAGATGAAATCTCATCCTGCAAAGATCTACTGCAGTCGTGGACATACCGAGGGTTTCTGTGGCTGGCCGCCTGTCTGTCTTTGACTGGTAACGTCTTCTGTCTCTGCGCTCGTTTGTTCGTGAAGAGCATGGCATCCTCAAGTGGTTTCAGTGTCTTTGTAACCAACCTCTCCATCGCCGACTTTCTGATGGGTGTTTACATCGTGGTCATTGGAGTGGCTGACGAACGCTTCCGTGGACAGTATCTCCACAACGATGACACGTGGAAACATAGTGTCACCTGCAAGACCGCTGGGTTTTTGTCTTTCTTATCCAGCGAAGTGTCAGTGTTGATCATCTGGTTGATCACACTGGATCGTTTTGTTGTCTTCTTCGCTTTCCTTTCAGTTCTGTGAAATTTGGTCGAAAATCAGCTGCAGTGGCTTGTGTTATGACTTGGCTGGTTGGCTGGTTTTTAGCCTTGTTGCCTCTACTGCCTGTGACGTCACATTGGGAATTCTACAGTCAGACAGGTATTTGTATTCCTTTGCCAGTTACAAGACGGAATTTTAAGGAAGAATGTATTCTGTCAGTGTTTTAATCCTGTTCAATTTCACATTGTTTCTCTTTATCTCAGCTGGTCAAGCTTTCATCTATTGGTCAGTTCAGGGCAATGCTGTGAAAATGAATTCGACCAAAGTGTCACGTGACATGACCATAGCTCGGCGGTTGATCACTGTTGCCGTGACAGACTTCCTGTGCTGGTTTCCCATTGGTTTATGTGGGACATTGGCTTTAGGCGGTATTCCCATACCTGGAGAAGTGAATGTCGTCCTCGCTGTCTTTGTTTTACCTTTGAACTCCGCCATAAATCCATTCATGTATACGTTCAACACACTGGCCGAGAAAAGGAGAAAGGTCTATGGTCAGTGTATGTGGTTTGTGTGTGTGTATAAGGTGGATGTTGGGGGGCGACTTGTAGGGAATCGGATAGAGGAATAGGGAGGGAAAAGCATGTTATATCTTTTGTCCCATTTGTTAGTGTGGAGCCTGTCTGGTGTTGGTGTCCATATCTGCCGGCAGTCACGCCAGTTTGCGCCAGCCTACGTGCTACATATGCGTATAGGACGAGCGGTATGGGGGTAGGGGGGGGGGGGGGGTGGCTTGATGGTGGGTGGCATTCAAAGAAAGATAGCTATCACAAACAATAGGTTAACACGCATGATATGCGAATGAGTAAACGAACATGCCATTTTAGGCTACAGGTCACGTGATCAAGAACCCCAGCTTGTTGTAAGCAAGCATTTGATGCGCATGTACATATTTAGGGACAGGGGAGAGGGGGCGGTTGCACGCTGGGACTGCACCAGT